>JAGWEN010001014.1:0-43663 GCA_018703685.1 Orius laevigatus
AATAACAGTCTTATGAGAAAGTTGAAATTGATTCAAAAAACTGTTGAAAAGTTATCTGGAGATGGTGTTTTGCACGGGAAAGGAGAAATATTTTCAATGTTTCAGCTTTATAAATCATATTGACTTTTATAGGGCAAGAGCCCTATGAAATCGATCAGTAGTTCCCCCTTTTAATATAACACCTTTTTTAGATAAAAAATGCGAGGGCCGAATCCTGGAGCTTATGGGCGCCCTTTCTGATTGAAGAGCGATGATAGGCTTGTAAATAATTCAAAAATAATTTCGATAAAAGTTCCCTGAAAGATGACAAAGGCGCCTGTTGCCATATTTTGTTGGCGCTGTTAACGTCCTCGAATAGAAAAGGGAGGTTGTAAACAGGGAACAGTTTCCACAGATGAAACAAGTTGATTACAGAGCGGATTTGGAAGTGGAGGCTTTAGGAAAACGTTTTTCCAGAGGATTGGAACGATGGAGTGATGGATAGGGCGCTTAGACTCAGAAGTATGGCACCACATCTGTGTTCCGTGGAGGGGGGCGATCCCCGGATACACTCTCGTCCGTCAGGAGTGTTTACCGACAAAACATCGCTCGTTTGCATAGAGACTTTAACGGGTTTTCCCCATCGGGGGTGGACAATAAAAATAAAAGAGTTGCGTTGAGAAACGAGCCTGGAATGGGGCCGAAAATCTCGGACAACGGAGCCAACAATTGAAAGAAAGAAAAACTTTCCCTCTCCCCCATAGTCCCCAGAGGAGAAATAAAAAGTCGGCCGGCTGCAAATTTTCACGAGAAAGCCCTCCCAGATGTATAAACCTTCACACGTACGACCCCTTTCCAGTCTGATACCGCCGAAAGAGACACCCGACAAATTAATATCTCCTATCTCTTGGTTTCTTTCCAAAATACAATTGATTTTCGTCAAATTAAAAGAGTACCTAACGTTAATATTCTGCTTGAAGACTTATTAGCTGAGAAGCAGTGAAAGGAAGGCTTGCAATAAGTAATAGGTGGAAAGCACTCCGGCCCTTGAATAATTCACAGAGCTAATCCGGTGTTGATTCAAGAAAGAGGGCGGGGGGAGAGAAGATTCCTTCCGTCACTCCACCCATCCCCCTTTATTCCACGTCTTAAGAGGGAGGCATCAATATTGACAGAAGGGCACTTATGATTCAGTTAAACCCGACGCTTCATAACTATGAAATAGTTCGCGGTCCTTTCAGAATGAAGAAGGAAAAAAAAGCCTTAACTTATACTAACTTAAACGGATATGCTTCCTTTTTCTGGAAAGCAAAAACGGGAAAGTCCTAGGGGCCGGTAAGATCATATAGTTAATAGCCGTTCAATGTCAAATCGGTTTCTGGGGACTTGTTACAGGGGCGCTAAATGGAATTCGTGATTTTCTGGTGACCTTAAAGTTCTGAGATGCGTTGAAAATCGTGATGAATGTCTGATGATCGCAGACCATATTAAGACGGTTCAGAATTTACGTGCAGATGTTCTGTGGACCCACGTTAAGGCCTAAATAGAATTCGTGATTTCTCGATACCGTAAAGTTTGAGATGGTGGAATGGTGACGGAATTATGGCCGCGCGGACATAGTACAGAAGACAGTTGAAAGTCGCCTAAGCGGTCTGGACTCTGTACAGATGAGGGCTATAATGAATTCGTCATCCTTGGACATAAGAGTCAGGAGATGTCGTCGAATCGATTATAGGAGCGGGGGGATAATTAGGACATCAAACAGATAGCTAGGGAAGGCCTTAAATCCGGAGGAATCACGCTGCTTCTCGAGGCTGCCTCGAGGCTTTTTTTCTTTCGAGAAATGTTTTTTAATCAACTTTTAAATTTTTGTGGATGTTTCGACAAGAATGGCCCTTTTATGCATATTTTGAACCTTTTAGGTACTATTTTGGCAAAAAATTTTTTACACTGTTTCTACCATTTTTTACCATTTGAAGCGTTGGAAACTGTCTGAGCTTGGGTAATTATTTTTAATGTGAAAAAATCAACTTTGATGTTGAATTAAATAAAATATTAAGTAATTCATACTTCTATAGAATGTCTGGGACATGAGTGGAAATCTCCTTTTCCTCCCTTTTTCTTTTGTACTCAAAACATGGGGTCGTCCCCAAATGATGCGGCTCGTTAGGGTTTCTCCCTCCATCGAAACCATCCCTAGGCCTAAATCCTTTTGCCTTCAAACAGAAATTGAGGAGAGTCGCACCCCCCTCTCCAGACTTTCGGGATTTCCTCTTGTTTAAGACGCTTAGCTTTAGAAGGGCTTAGATGAAACGTTTTTCGGTATCGACTTTTCAAAATCGATGTAAATAATAGCGTCTTTTATATTAACGGGTTTAATTGTCCGACCTTTTAAGTCTTTTGATTTCCGGAACCTTCATCATTACGGAGACCAATTATTTCAACGCTTTTTTAAGTTTCTCTTAATTGATAGATTCAAAGAGGTTTACCTTTCCTATTTTCAAAGTCCCCTCCTAAAGGTCTTCCATTAATCACTAATTAGCCAGCTTCATTAATATAAATATAGGTATACCGGGAGAGCTGAATTTCCTGTCCAATTTCTAAAAGTGAATTATTTAGGGTGTAAATTGAAAGGGTAGGGCCATAACTTTGTTTTAAAACTCCATTTTTGAAAAACTTTTAAATCTATAAACATCGAAAAACATGGTAGTGAAGTTTCAGATTGGATTTTAGCGAGTTGCAGGAGGAAGATAGGAGCTATTGAGGCTGGTCTGATCACGAATATATAAGCCTCTAGCCTGGGAGCCTCCGTGACAATCACCTCAATAGCCTACTTTCCTACGGAAATCCGCTAAAGGTTTTGAATGTTAATTTTGAGGTTTTTGAAGAAAATTGGGGTTTTGAAAATGTAGATTTTGAGGTTTTTGACTTAAACTATTCTAAAGGGTCCAAAATCTTACTAAAGAGGGTTAGAATTCATAATATAACATTCAAAATTCTCCAATTCGGTCAACTTAGTCTAATAAAATTAGCCTTTCTTGGTGAAAAAGGTTCAAAATAATCCCCAAAACTGCCTAATAAGTGCCTTTACTAATAGAAAAGGTTCAAAATGAAGCTTTATAAATATGTCACTAGTTTACTGCAGATGGAGTATGGGACCTACAATGGTTCCTTGCGGGACACCTGCTTTTATTTCTTTTAATCCAGAGTATTCTTCATTTTTCACCCTAAAGAGCTGACTAATAAGTAATCTAACTATTTTAGGGTGCAAAATCTTACTAAAGAGGGTTAGAATTCATAAAATAACATTCAAAATCAGTCTTAAGTTCAACTTAGTAGCTTAAAATTTTCCTTTATCGTTTTTCGTTAAAAAAAGTTTAAAATCTTCCAAATAATTGACCAAAAGTGGTTCAAAATATGGCTAGTCTTTTTTTTTTTCAAAAATTCACGTCGAGAGAGTCTTTCTTATACGCTCGCTAATAAGTTTTCAATTATTGTATCTGTAACGGCCTGAAAATGGTTTATTTAGTTGAAGGAGTCAACGGCGACCATTTGTTTAGAGCGTGGTTTTGGCTTATTTCAACGAAATAAAAAGGTTCTTGAAGAAAGCCTTTCAGTGGTTTAACCACAAATTTATCAACGACCTTTATTCCGAAATCAAAAAGGCGAAAAGGCCTCACCGATTGGAGTTTATTGATTCCAACATGTGGGATTAAGGCAGGGTTTAGGGCTGAGTGGAGACTCGAAGATATCAGAGATAGAGAAAGAGAGAGAGGGCCGAGTGAAATAAGACTGGCTCGGTTGAAATTGTGAGGAAAGGATCGGCCGGGGAATACCTGATACAATCCCCCTCAGGCACGACAACGAACCGATTTCACTGTCCTACGTTTTCCAATGGCTTTTACCATGCCTTTATACAAAAACCTTTTTCACAAGTTTTATATCATGCTCCTCCATTTTTTTATTAATTTAACACAAAGGCCCAAGGGTCCTTTTAATTAAACAACAAACTTGAAGTTTAAGCAGCCAAAAATCCCTCCACGACATCCCTTCTCGTTTATTCCGGTCCATTCTCTTTAAGGTAACTCGTGAACTGAATATTAAAGAATTTACGCATTTTGTTCTAAAAATAGGAGGGAAATATATCAATTTGAGGGAACGTTCGTTTAATTATGAAGGCTCCCTGTAGTTAAAGTAAAACCCAGAGGCGTTGTTGGATAGAAAGGGGAGATAAATTGAAGATGAATATCAGGAGAGGGGCTGAATTGTAATGATCGGTAATGACGATGAAATACGGTAAGGTTTTATTAAATTACCTTCAACGAAATACGTCAAATTATCGAATTAGATAGATGAAAATGAAGGTTTATCTATAAAGGGGCCGGATCAAACGGAGAAGGGCTTTTCCTTCCTTTTTGTCGAGCTGACGTACGCTGCATTAGAGTTTCATGAGTCGAAATCAAATCTCGTTCAGAGAGCACTTCCCCTCGGTTGCAACCTCGACGTCACGTCCGCCTTTCCCTTCCTCAAGAATTTCTTATTTCGACCTATCTAACCAGCTTAACAAGTGGAAGGGTGCGATTTGGAATGAAAGACCACGTAATGTTAACAAAAAATTTTTTTACAAACGAAAAACAACGTTTTTGCTTCCTCATGGAGGATGAGGAGGGGGAGGAGTTGGAGGAGGGGGAGGAGGAGGAGGAGGAGGAGGAGGGGGGGAGGAGGAGGAGGGGGGAGGAGGAGGAGGAGGAGCTGGTGGTGGTAGTGGTGGAGGAGGAAGTGATGGTGATGGTGGTGGCGGAGGAGGTGGTGGTAGAGAAGGAGGAGCTGGATGAGGAAGAGGAGGAGGTAGGGGAGGAAGAGGAGGAGGAGCAATGAGGGTCCGAGGAGGGAATTGAGGAGATGGACTTGGCGAGCTGCTGAGTACCTAACGCTAATTAAATAAATAATAAATGCTCTTTATTGCCATTAGAAAACGGATAGAAAAACTCTGGCGACAACGTCAAAAATACATAAATTAAAAAATAAAGATTAAAATAAATCTATAAATTTTATTTATAAAGCATAAATGCTCGTTTGTTTTATAAAGCTTTATGCTAGTTTTCGCCTCCTCCTCCTCCTCCTCCTTCTCTCACCTGGCGTAGGACCGGCTCTTAAACTCAAAAAATCTGCTAAAATGGCCATTTTTCGCAATTAAAGATTAGTTAGTGAAACCATATTTTGTGCGAAATCTAAAAATAAAAATTTTGGGTTGAAAGATGGCCACTCGACAGCCGTTGAGGAAGCTATTCTGACCACCACAGTTGATGTATTTTCAAAACGATTTTTATTCCATATAACCAAGTCAATATTGGATTAGATTTGATAATTATTGTCCAAACTGTCTTTTCGTCCTGACAAATCCCATTTTCCAAATTGTCACATAGAAAAGCGCCCCCTTTTTACCAAATTAAATATTTAAATTTCATTCAAATATTCAAAAGGGCAACACATAACCTTGTTTATAACGGAAAAAAGTCAATAAAAATTCAAATAAAAGAGTCCTTTGAGGGAGAAAAGCGATTTTATTTAAAAAAATTTAAAAAAAAATTTAAAGGCTCTATATGGAGAAAATGTGAAAGATACAAATTGGCCTTCATGATCGATAGCTGTGAAAAGGGGCTTCCGGATCTAAGTAATCGTGAATGTTTGGTCTGTATGCAAAGTAGAGAAAAGGGTGCCTGGTTAGGATATGGAAGAGCTGTCAGGCGGACGATATACATCAAAAGCATCAATAACTCTCAGACATCCGGACAGTCAATCAACCCTCTCTAAAATCACCATTTTTATAGTAAAGAATAGTTTTAAGAGCATCTAAAGCTTTATCTATTTTCCACAGAAGCTTTTGGAAAGTTTCCAAACTGAAAATCCTTTCGAGTTGTCGCCGCGGTTAAATCTTTTTCTTCTTTTTCCCCCTCAAACTTTATCCCTCTTCAAAATTGTACAAAAGGAAGCGTTTTTTAATAGTGAAGAAAATTTTTATTAAAAGATTAATTTAGATGAAAAGAGACTCTTTTAATCGTTATTTTCACCCTAACTTGAAATCAAGGGTAAAAATCAATAAACAAGCCAATTAACCAGAAAAGGGGATCCGAGGATGAGCAATGCTTCGGGATAAAACGCAAACGGAAAAAGGGGTTTCTCTGTGTGGGGGGGTTGGCAATTAAGTTTAGCTCTGGGGGGAAGGAAGGGAGTGCGTGAGTTGGGTCTTTAAAACGGCCTCTATCTTGTTAGGCCTCTTCGCCGCCCACCCTCCACTCTTTCCAGTGCGGTGCGATGCACCCACCGAACTAACCGCTGTGGCTACACTAAGATTAGCTTACTAATTTGTGGTGTTTTCCACAAAAGAGGGCTTGAAATTGTCGGGGACAAATTTTGAAATTCTGTACACTTCAGGAGTGATCTCCACAAAATTTTCACCATATACAGGGTATTGCCTTAGGAGTTTGGGGCTAGGAACGTGGCAGTGTTCCGCCCAACCTGAAAACGGAAAGTTCTGTAGAAAATCACCGATATTCACCAAATTTTCACCATATAAAGGAAAGGCCTTGAGGAAGTCAAGCTAGGAACGCGGCAGTGTTCCGCACAACCCAAAAATGGAATTTTGGTAGAAAATCAACGATCTTCACAAAATTTCCACTTTATACAGGTTGGGACCTAGGGAGGTCGGGGACACAAACATGGCAGCGTTCCGCCTGCCCAGTGGCGGCTCGTGATAGGAGCACAGGAGCAAGTGCACTCCCAGCTTCAATTGAAATATTTTTTTAAGTAATTATTATTTTTTCCAAAATTAAATTTAAAAAAATTTAAAATTTAAATTAGAATTTTAAATTTAAATCTACGCGGGAACGGGAAACAACATGGGTAAACGTAAACATCGATGGGGTTGTCTTTCTTATCGTTCTTACATCTTATAAACACCGTCTTATAACCATGGGACAGCTCGTGGTGCACGAAGTTGATGTGCGCCGATCGGATCCGTATGAATGAGTTTTATGAATGAGTTGAATGAGTTTTACGCTAAAATAGTGGGTGGGGATATTGAATTGGCCAATCAGGGTCGAGAGTTAACTCTCCGAGGAGCACTGGAAGTGTACTGCTCCTCCGCCAGGTGCGCTGATTCGGGACAGTTTCGAATTTGTCCCCGTTGTAAGTCCTCCACATGGTTTTAACATTGTTTTCTTTTAGTGAAGTGTTTATTGTGATTTTACTCTTCGTTTTTCTTTTAATATTGACCTATTGATGAACAATTCGGTGAGTTACATGACCAAAAATTATGTCTCGACTGACAATCGAGAAGAAAATTCAAATCCGCGACCTCGGAAATAGTACATCGGAAAAAGCTAAGAAAAGCTCATCATCCCACTGCCCCCCACACAAACTTTTTTAGTATTTTTTATTATTTGTGCACTCCCTGAGGATCAGAGTACGAGCCGCCACTGCGCCTGCCCCAAAAAAGAGGTTTCGGCAGAACGCCCGGTTGGGCGCTATGAACGTGGCAGTGTTCCGCCCAACCAAAAAAATGGAAAGTTCTGCAGAAAACCACCGATATTCACCAAATTTTCACCATATAAAGGGAAGGCGCTTAAGATGTCATGCTAGAAACGCGGCAGTGTTCTGAACAACCCAAAAATGGAGATTTTGGTAGAAAACCAATGATACGCAGGGTATAGCCAGGGCATTAGGTGGTTCGCTGCCGTGTTACTAGCCCCTACCTCGTGAGCTGGTGAAAATTTGGTGAAGATTAGTAGTTTTCTACGAAAATCTTCATTTTTAGTGGTAGCCCTACCCTGTATGCGGAGAAAATTTGGTTGATTTGGGTTTTCCTACCAAAATCTCCATTCTTGGGGAAGGCAGAACGCTGCCGCGCTCCTTGCCCCTACCTCCTAAGCACCTACTGGTGAAAAAATCTATGTACGTGGTGAAAATTAGTGTTTTTCTACCAATATCTACTTTTTGGAGAGGGCGGAACGCTGCCGCTTTATTACCAACATCCTCCTAAGGCCCTGCATACGGTGAAAATTTGGTGATGCAGTTTTCTACGAAAATCTCGTAAGTTAAAAAATCCTTGTGATGAAGACCCTTTGTGGCAATGATTTTGTATCAAAAAAATTGGATTTTCAATAACTGGAAACGTTTATCAAATTAATATTAAAAGAAAGGGGATTTGTCGCTGAAGGGAAATAGGATTTGGATTGCGTTCGGTAGGGGTTGACAAGTTACCGGCAACTTGGGGGGCGGATTGTCAAGTCGGCCGTCACCTGGGAGATTGTTCAAGTTTCAGATTGAACCCGACAACTCAGGCCGCAATGCGAGCTTCGAAATTCACCCCCGCGTCGCCGTTATAATTTCAAAAAATGTTCGTTCCCGAAACAAAGGCTATCTCCCCTTCGATAGCGCGTTTTACAAATTGCCACCAGTCCCCATCTCTCCCTTTCCCTAATTGTCCGATCCCCATTAAGGGTTGAATATTAATTGAAAGTGTGAGATATGCGTTTGTGGTTGAGGGGGGAAAACGTTCTGGATTAAAGGAGAAACAAATGGGCTATCTGCTTAAGGCTTAAGCGAGTCCTATGCTAAAATATTATCTCGAGATTCGTCTGCCCTCAAAAAAATCAATGAGCTACCTTTAATGAACATAAAATCCAGTTAACAAAGCATTGTCTAAATCTCTTCATTTAGCCCTCGCGTCAATACCCTCCGGCTAGCGTATGCAATTCGAGTCCGTCGACGGTATTGAGTCACAGGTGATTATAATTATCCATTTGCACAATGTAAGCGGGTGGAGCGGTGTTGAATAATAAATTGGAGCGAGTGATTTAATTGGAGACGGGAATTCGATTGCGGGATGCCGCCCCGGCAACGGTCTCGACCCCAGTAGCGAGAGAGTTGCAAGTTGTGAGGAGGGGGAGGGTCGGGGAGGTGCTCAACCATGATCAACGGACTCCGCTAGGTAGTAATGATTCATTAACCTTTTTATCAATCAAGTTTTCTCTTCTTCAATTAGAGCACTTTCAAACTCAATGAATTTATAAACCCTTGTCTTAAGGGACTAAGGAGGTTAGGGCTAGGAGCGGGGCAGCGTTCCGCCCCACCGAAAATGGTGATTTGGGGAGAAAACCAACTATTTTCACCAATTTTTCAACTTATACAGGGTAGTTCATTAGGAGGTTAGGACTAGGAGCGGGGCAGCGTTCCGTCCTACCGAAAATGGCGATTTCTGTGGAAAACCAACTATTGTCACCAATTATTCATCTTATACAGGGTAGTTCCTTAGGAGGTTAGGACTAGGAGCGGGGCAGCGTTCCGTCCTACCGAAAATGGCGATTTCTGTGGAAAACCAACTATTGTCACCAATTATTCATCTTATACAGGGTAGTTCCTTAGGAGGTTTGGGATAGGAGCGCGGAAGAGTTCCGTCCCACCGAAACTTAAGATTTCTGTAGAAAACCGCCTATTTTCATCAAATTTTCACCATATATAGGTTAGGACTAGGAGCGCGGCAGCGTTCTGCCCTAGCAAAATGACGATTTGGGTAGAAAACTACCTATTTTCACCAAATTTTTGAGAAAGTTGCTGTTTTTTGGGTTCCACTACCCGACCTTTTTAAACGAAAATCCATATACATAATCGGTGTTATTACTGTAAATGACAGTCATTAAAGTAAATTATTTTGTAAACGAGGGGGCCCCAGGTGACGGCTTTTATATACGGAAGAAAAATAAGGGGTCGTCACGATTAATGACAGATGTGTTATGAATGGAAGGCCACAGCTGAATGTTCCATTTCTTCTTCATTTTCAATAAAACGGAGAGATGAAAATATTTCTCCTTATCGAAAGAGCCGAGAAAAACGTATTAGATCGTCGGAAATAAATCGGGAAAGGGAGAAGAAAAAAAGAGGTCTGACATGACTTTAAGTCGCCATTAATCAAAAGGGCATTGTTCCTCAATCATTTTGATGATCCGCCCTGTTATAGTAGAGGAGGCCTATTGTAAGTTTTTGCATAAAGTCGCTTTTCAGGACTGTGTACTCAACCCCTTCCTTTTTTTTTTCGACCCTCTATTATAAAACCATCAACTCATTCGAGCTCGACGTTCACGATTGACTTATTCGACGCTTCATTTCATTTTTTTACCTCAATATTTTAGAAATTGTTCAAAAATGACTATTCAGTTTAAGAAAATCTTTGTTTTGAAACTCTGATATGTGAGTGATTAACGATCTGACCGCGTGACATGGTGAACCAAGTTTGTTTTATGAAAAAAGGAAATTTAAAAGGGGGCGAGGAAAACTCACTGGAAGTGACAGAACATAAAATTTCTCGTTGTTCTCTCGGACGCTTCATTCCGTTGGACCCCCCGACTGGTGTCGAGGGAAGTTAATTTTTTATTAATTGCACTCAAATGACAAGAGGCGATGGAAATACGACTCTTGTAAACTGACACAGGATGGAGGGCATTTTAAAAACAAAAATGTGAATTTGGAAATGATTGTAGGATAAAAAAAGTACTTGTATGGAGTCGAAATCGACGAAAACTTCCTCAAAACCTCCTCCTCTTCTAAGGCATCACAACACCCTGACATCCAACCTCTGACTAAAGATGTCTGGACAGGAAGCTGAGAAAACGTATACTCGAGTCCATCGGGAATATAAAAAAGTCTTAAAATGGTGTCAAAATGAGGCCCTCTTGTCCAAAAAGATCAAGAATCAAGCTAAAAGAACGAAATCTAGTTAAATAGGCATCTAGTGTCCAAAAAGTGTCAAAAATTAAGCTAAATAGGTCCCTATTTGTCGTAAAGAAATAGTATCTAGTTAAAAGGGCCCCTAGTGTCCAAAAAGGACGAATATTCAAGCTAAAAAGGGCCACTCTTTGTAATATAGGAACAAAATCTGGTTAAAAAGGTCTCATCGTGTTCAAAAGAGGATCAAAATCGAGATGACCGCCCTTTCCCTTCAAGAATTTCGAGATCTACCGAAAAATGGTGCAATCAATTGGAAAAAACTAACCCCCAGAGTTATCCAAAATGAAAACCAAGATTTTCACTTCCAAAACTGAACAAACGAGACTTTTAGTTCAACGATTTAGATCAACTTCGCTCTTCATTCGCCTGAATACGTAAACAAGGGTTTTTAAGTGAATTAAAAAAAAGAGTAAAAAACCCTAAACTAAAAAGGGTTAAGTGTTCTTGTTAATGGCCCTTCATAATTACAGGGTAGCTCCTCTTTCGTGACCCGATACGGTTTGAAACCTCATTATCCTCCGTTTTTCTCTTTTTCATGAAAGAAAAATCAAATTAAAAAATAATCGAATCTTACCGACGCTTAACTATGATCGTACCTGAAACAGAAAGACGTTGAAAAATTAAAGACTGCGATAAAAAATAGTTCTGAAAACATTGAAAAATCGTTATGAAACACTTAAGCCTTTTCCATCTGTTTGGAACAATCAATTGTTTATATCGACAGCTTGGAAGCGTAAGGAACCTTTCAAGAGTTACCTCGAAACTAAAGGAGGGGGGATCTTCCATTCGTACATCCCTTAAGGGGTAGGGAGGGCTCGTTTTGCGGTTAAGTGAACTGAAGGGAGGCGCCCGCAAAAAACAGTCAACTCTCAACGGCAACTTCTCAACACTAATCAGTAGTTTTTGCTTTCCGGAGCCCAAGGGCTTCTATCATTTGTAACACATTTTCCTAAAAGCACTTCTCCCCCTCGGCTTAATTGATGCAAAAGAAAACAACTCCTATATTTTCTCGATTTTTTTAAAGCTTTGTTAACATTTTTTTCTGGTTGTTACATTTATTACAACACGATGTTTTATCAAAAGATAAAAATCGTTTTATTTATAAAGAATCTTTGAATATCTCTCGGGTTTTATGGAAATTTCAACTATTGAAAAGATACTCATGTTCTATGCCGATCGTTTTCCTTTAGGAATGAACATCATCCAAAGGCTCCTATATGTTTTAGCATAAAGTGGAGGGGGTTGATGGTATTTAAAAAAACGCTTTCAAGGTGCGATAAAAAAAGATTAAAGTCCTTTAATTAAACAGTCAATTTATCGGAACATGTTCAAAGTACACAGGTTAAAAAAAACTCGATAAAAAGGTCAAAGTCAACCAAAAAACCGTTTTTCTTCAAGATAAATGGCAAAAGTCAGCTATAAACCTGTTTATTGGTCAAAAAAGATTCAAAGTCCACAAATAAAGAGGTCATAGTTCATCAAACAGTCGAAACGATTCAATAGGTATAAAGAGAAGACGTGGTATGTAGGAGGAGCACCATAACTAGAACTTTCACAGAAATTAGGGGGCCGGGCTCTACTGACCTCTCCACTTTGTTATTTTTTGTAGGGATATCACAATCTTTTTGTAGTAAAATGGTTTTGGTGGTTTGTCTAGTTGGGATGGATTAGGCAGTTCCGGAGGTTTGGGCTGTTTGACTGGTTTTGGGAAACTGATCCTAGGTCACATAGGTACAGTTTGTGAAACAGGGTTTCGGTGGTTTGACTGGTTGAGTTTCGATAGCTTGGGCGGTTTAGGTGGTTCTCCAGATTTTATTGGTTCGGCTGGCCTAAGCGGATTGGATGGTTTGGGCGTTTTGGGTTGTTTGACCTTTTGTGGGAAACCATGATCTTCGGTCACATTGGTACCGTTTGTGAAATTTCAGGGTTTTGGTAGTTTGACTGGTTGGGGTAGTTTTGGCAGTTTGGGCGGCTTTCCTGATTTGGGTGGTTTGGGCAGTTTGGGTGGTTTTGCTGGTTTTCCTGATTTGGGTGGTTTGTCTGGATTTGATGGTTTCAGCGGTTTGGATGGATTTGGATGGATCGGATGGTTTGGTCAGTTTGGGCGGATTGGATGGTTTGGGCACTTTGGGTGGATTGGATGGTTTGGTAGTTTGGGCGGATTGGATGGTTTGGGCAGTTTTGGTGGTTTCCCTGATTTGGGTGGTTTGCTGGCCATGGCGGATTGGATGGTTTGAACAGTTTGGGCGGATTTTAGGGTTTGGGCAGTTTAGGTGGTTTTCCTGATTTGGGTGGTTTGGCTGGCGTAGGCTGTTTAGATGGGTTGGGCAGTTTGGGTGGTTTTCCTGATTTGGGTGGAGTGGGCAGTTTGGGCGGTTCTGCCGGTTTTCCTGATTTTGGATGGTTTGGCTGGTTTAGGCTGTTTGGATGGTTTATGCAGTGTGGGTGGTTTTCCTGATTTGGGCGGTTTGGGCAGTTTGGCTGGCTTAGGCGGATTAGATGGTTTGGGCGTTTTGGGTGGATTGGGAGGTTTAGAGGGTTAGGGTTGTTTGACCGGTTTTGTAAATCAAAGGTCACATTGGTACCATTGGTGAAATTTCTGGGTTTTGGTTTTTTGGCTGGTTGGGGTAGTTTGGGCAGCTTGGGCGGTTTTGGTGGATTAGGCCAAAGTATCCATTTTAAAACAAAACCATGATGGCCAATATCCCAATTCTTTTTTCATAAGGTCTGTTCTTCAGGGTTTTATTTTTTTTTTATTTATTTATTTTTTTTTATTATTATTTTTAGCGGATTTCCGGAGGAAAGCAGGCTATTGGGGCCGCCTCACGGAGGCTTTCGGCTTAGAGCTTATATATTCGTGATCAGGACGATCTCCTGATCACTAAAAATATAGGTCATTCCCAATCATGGCGATATAATATATAGTATATTTATATATATATATTATATATATATATATATATATACTATATATATATTATATTATATATATATATTATATATATATATATATATATATATATATATATAGATATTGTACCGACGCGATAACTCGAGCTAGGATTGTTTGAATTAAACGAGACTTGGTATTTAAAGCTTTTGTTTCACCAGGTAGAAGCCTATTGAAAATGGCTTGAATCGAGAAAGCGGCTCTGGTACTTCGCTTAGGGCATAAAGGGCATTTTCGTGATTTTCTCGGAACCTGAAGGTTTGAGGTGGTTAAAAATCGTGACGGGAAGGTCCTAGGGGCCGAGGATCATAGTTAATAGCAGTTCAAATTTCAAAATCGGTTCTGGGACTTGTCTAAAGGACCTAAATGGAATTTCGTGATTTTCTCGGAACCTTATGGTTTGAGATGGTTAAAAATCGTGACGGGAAAGTCCTAGGGTCCGAGGATCATAGTTAATAGCAGTTCAAATTTCAAAATCGGTTCTGGGACTTGTCTAAGGGGCCTAAATGGAATTTCGTGATTTTCTTGTAACCTTAAGGTTTGAGATGGTTGAAAATCGTGATGGGAATGTCTGATGATCCGCAGACCATATTAAGAACGGTTCAAATCACGGAAGATGTTCTGGGGCTCATGCTAAGGGGCCTAAATGGAATTTCGTAATTTCTTCGATACCGGAAAGTTTGAGATGGTTGGAAATGGTGACGGTAATATATTATGGCCCGAGGACCATAGTAGAAGACAGCTGAAATTGCCTAAGCGGTTCCCCAGAACGAGAGTCCCAACTCTCCTGAGGGACTGGGGCGGGAAACTAGGACATCAAGGCAAACTAGGGCAAAGTAGGCGCGAACTAGGACATCAAAGATAGGATTAGGGAAGGCCTTTCCGGAGGAAATCCGCTGCTTCTCGAGGCTGCCTCGAGGCTAATGTTGATGTCATCATGTTAAAGAGCATAAATTTAAAAAAAAAATTCCTGGAAGACGTTTTAATAAAAGTAAAAGCCCATATAAGTGTATTCACGTTAAAAAATCATGGGTGATACTCGATCCAAGGGATACTCGTTTGTAGAAGGCGTTTTTGCCCCGTCTGATAATAAAGGGATCTCCATTGTCCTCTTTCAACAGAATGTTTATTGCGAGGATTTTGTCAAGGGTAGGAGGCTCTACTTGATTATTATAATCCTTCGGGTTCTCTGATATTCGCACGTCGGTATTTATGCACCAAAAGGAGGATACTCACAGACAAAGGCGTGGATTGTGCTGAAGGGGGAGCTTAATGTCCTCCGTCGTAAAAAAGGGGTTTCTTTACGCATTGCGAAGCACCGATAGAAATCTCAAAGTCGATAACTCCACACACTGATAAAAGACTCTTTAAAATACATCAACTTTAAAAAAAAAAAAGTTTAAACCTTTTTCCCTCTCAATTTTTCCTCCCCAAACTTAATTTTCTCGTGAGGGGCTCAACTTCAGTGTATGACAATACAGCCTCTATAAATACAAAAGAAAAGGGGAGGGAAGTTATTTAATTCCGGGAATACCTTTCGCTTTACTATTTACAGAATTTGCGAACCGTAAAAGCCAAGGGGGATTTTGAAATTTTTGTTATGAAGACGTTATAACGAGATCGCATTGTCTTGGTATAGAACACGTGGGAATGATTGAAAAGCGATTAGCCTTGAGGAGGTGATTATTCACGCGGAATTGTGATGTCACTGGGGTTAAATTGAACGCGACAATCTGTCTCATTATCGTTCAATATTATGCATTATCCTTCACACAGGCTTACGTCAATCATCCGATATGAATGGATCCGTTTAGGTGACTAATGAGAGAAAACTGCCTATTTCGGGAGTTCAAATATAACTATAATAACCAAAAATTAATTTTATCTTGGCTAGGAACGCGGCAGGGTTCCGGCACTCCCAAAATGGAGATTTTGGTAGAAAACCATCGATCTTTTTTACCACATACTCTGGGGTGACCAGAAGAAATTTTTCAATTTGCGTACACCAAGTCAATAGTGGAGCATTTAAATTTTAAAATCATATAAAAAAGGGTTTTTTCAAGTGAAAAAAGTTCAAAATCAGGCTAAAAAGTGCAAAATGTAAAAAGGGTATTTGAGGTACCGCGAGGTCACCCTAGATGCGATGTTAAACTAGCGCTCGAAGCGGCTTCTTTTGTAAACTTACTGTAAACAACAGACGAAATCCGTCAGAATTGGAGGTTCATGCTCCACACCAGACCGACCTTTTTCTTTATCAAACTTTACATGAATGCGATTCTTTAATCGATTTAGCAATCAAGATATAAAAACGCTCCTTTTTTTTTAAATGTACGTCATACATCACCTTTTCCTGTATTTATCTTTCTGAGGGAAAAAAACCGGAGCGTGAGCAATGTATAGAGATTGAGCAAGTAGTGTTAACATTGGACAAAGCAACCATTGTGTATCTCCCTCCTACCCCCTTTTCCAAGTACAAACTACACAATTCCGGACACGGAACTTAATCCAATTCAAAAGAATCCTTTTCTCACATTTTTAACAAGTTTAAAAAAAATAACGAGTTTTCGATATCCCCGATCAAAAAAACTTCCCTTATCGAAATAAAGCAATTAGAGTAAATTACAACGCGTGCAATAATCACCTCTGAAAATCTACGAACGGATAGCGCCATTCCCGATTACCCTTATCACTCGATTGGCTTATCAACCGAACATTTGTCGCCTTGAAAATAATTTATGGTTTAATTAACTTCGTTTGCATGGGAAGGAAAATATCGAATCTATTTTCGCGTTAATGACTGCGGATGATTGCCTTTTTATGGTGCAATGGGTGCATTTTCAATTTATGACCTCTGGAAGGTTCAAAAGAGCGGGGTTTAGTGAGCAGGTGGTTCCTATAGTCAAAAAGGGGGAAAAACTTGGGACAACCGCATTATTTTTAATATCTACAGCTGCAATCCTGTATTATGAAAAGGGCTCCTTGTATGGAATTTCTTCCCCTTATTTCACTCAATCTTACACAAACCGTTTATACTGTTCTTCTTTTTTAATAAAAACAAAATATAGAATGAATATTTTATAAAAATATTAAGTTCTTCAACTAAGAAAGATGTAAAAATTATATAATAAAAAAAATCGAAGTCGGAATGTAAAAAGGTTCCAATAAAAGTGCCGTGATTTACGGCAAACTGTAAAAATGCAATATAGAAGATGCTAAAAAAGTAATAAAATAAAGATACAAACTTTTTTTATTTTTGACTTTTTCTCTAGGATTAGTAATAAAAATACGTTTCCCCTGTAATTAATTATCATGGGACACTTTTAAACTTTTGTTAAAAGCGATTTTTTAGTGGAAATATGTTTTTCAAACTCATTTTCGAGTTTAATTAATCTTTCGCGATTCTTGGGAGGATGGGAGGTTGAAAGTGAGGAGGAGGAGAAGAGTTTTCGAGTTCAGACAAAGGTTATTCACGGGACGACCTTAAATCTTATCGCGACCCTACTTCATAACCTGACCCTTATCGTATTTACTGACAATGAGATATCTCGAAAAGAACCAACAGAAAAAAAAAGATAAAAATTTTTATTCCTTTAAAACCTCGAATTTTATATCTGAACCACGCTAAAAGTTTCTTCAAAATTCAAATAGGGTCAAAATCTGGGTCTGGGTGAAAAGGTGTCAAAATGTCTCTGAAAAGTTCTTTCTGTCAAAAAGGGTCAAAATCTGTCTGAAAAGTGTCTTTCCTTGTCAAAAATGGTCAAAATCTGAATGAAAAAGGTCTTTCCTCTTCAAAATTGGTCAAAATACTGCTTAAAAGTATCTTTCTTTGCAAAAAGGGTCAAAATTTGGCTTAAGAGGTTTTTTTTGTCAAAAATAGTTCATAATATGGATTTATTATCTCTTTAGATTGTTGTCGTCCAAGAAATGCGTAAAAATACTCATAAGGTCAATGCGTGTTGCGTAAAATTCTTCGGAAATGCGTAAGATCACGCATAATGCCCTACGGCCTACGTGGTCTCCTTCGCTAGGTGAATGGGTTTGGGTGAATTTTCGTTTTGAGAAATTTAAATTTTGATTTGCTAAAGGATTCCTTAAGTTGAGCTTTAAACATGTTTCTTCACAACTTATAAGATTTTGACGTTTTATGATTGATTTTGAGCCTAAATAAACTAGATAATGAAGGCGGCCTATAGAGCCAAAGGTTTGATCAAAGAGTTCCTAGTCTTTTGAATTTGGTGGCCTGATGAAGGCTGGAGATGCATTCACCACTACTCAGGCCTCCTGGGTGGCTCCTCTTTTAACTCCACCCGCCTTAATAATCTCCAAACTTGTCTTCAGGAAGCGTCTTCGGAAGTTCACTCATTGTCTGAATACCGCCCAAAAAAATTTGTAATTTCGTCATTCTAATTTTGTTTTCCAACGTTGACCTTCCGCATTTTTAAAGACTTTAAAAGCTTTAATTAGAAGCCGGAATCGCGAAAATCCGTTGGACTCACGTTTCGCCCCATAATTTCCGAGAATAATTTTCCGAACGAGATTATTTTAATTAATTAAAGTTTAAACGAATAATTAATTAAAAATTAAAAAATAACACGCACGTCAAAATTTTTCGAAGCCTTTCAAAAATATCATGAAGTAAAATAACAAGTTTCTGAAAAAAATGGAAATTACTGGGAAAAGTGCGAAGCTGACTTAAAATTAAGGAGAATATTAGGATGATTTAAGGTGGAAATTTGCTACTTACGGTCACCTAGGGTTTAACAACAAAGTTTAAATTATGTTTTAACATTAGGGATATTCAAATCCTAAAAAGTTCAAATGTTAAACTTGCAAAGATCGTTAACGTCCTCTTTTTGGTAGTCTGTTAAATGTGATGTTAAACTAGCGCTCCAATCGGCTTGTTTTGTAAACCAATTGTAAACATTAGAATTGACACATTGAAACATTAAAATTTTAATAATTGACGTAATACTCAATTTAATGAGCGTTAAAGTTTACCATGATTAACACGTAATTGAAGACCGTGAATACCCTATTAAAAAAAAAATTTAAAATTCTCTAGGGAAAAAAATCTGCTTCGTAATATGAAATTTGGTGTGCTAAACGAATTATTCGCTGTAAGGGAGATAATACATGGAAGTAACAAAACTGGTGGATAGGGGTTTGCGGAAGAGGGGTGATTAAACAAATACGACCTGAAAGGAGGCTCTTTTTTTTCCCGTGCGGGGGTAAAAGTGAATTTGGTTAACCCCCACGTCCATGGAGCTGAGTAAACACAAGCGACTAGAACAAACACCCTGGACAGGGGCTCCGTTTGAGAAAAGAAGCGAGTTTGAAATGGCCCTGTTTGTTCGGACGAATCTTCCCTTGGAGTCAACCGGCATCACAGTCCAAACTTAAATCCCTTAGCAAAATATATAAACTGAAAATTTTTTCTCTAAAAATCCAAAATTTGTTGATGAAAAAGATGGTTTTTTAGTTTACCTTCTGTTTTTGAACGTTCTTGATACTTGTTTTAGCCTGAGGTTTATTGTTTATGAAAAGAGGGGTTGTCATAATCGGATGAGACGAAATTAAATAAAGAACAATAAGAAGAGAAATTAAATAAACATAGAGAAGGGTGGTTCTATAACAGATTCCAGTGCTTGGGGGCTATTGTGGGTAATACCATTAGACTTGCGGCTTACCCTTGTGTCAATACACAAAGAAAATCTCTCGGATTTCCACCTCTTTTCCTACCCTTCCGACGGCTACCAATCCTTTTTCAATCCTCAACCACCTCTTCAGCTTTCTACGCGTCCTCGTATTGTTATTTTTTTCACAATTGGTTTACGCTACGGTTTTTACTCGAAAAGAAGGTAAAAGGGGAAAAAATCGATGCGCCTTCAAGAATTCAATTCCTGCCTAATCCGGATAGAATTCGTATGAGGTAAAGGATTTTGGGTAAAAACAATCTCTATTGTTGTAACATGGAAAATTTTTAAAACAAGGCCTGGTCTGCCCTTGTCTGCTCCTGGACTTCGGTCTGCACTTTAGTCTGGCGTCTGGACTGGCCTCTGGTCTGGCCTTTTGCCTGGCTTCTTGCCTGGCCTCTTGCCTGGCCTCTTTCCAGGACTCTTGCTCGACCTCTTGCCTGACTCTTGCTCGACCTCTTGCCTGTCCTCTTGCTGGACCTCTTGCCTGCCTCTGGTCTGGGCTCTTGTCTGACCTCTTGCCTGGCCTCTTGTCTGGCCTCTTGCTCGACCTCTTGCCTGGCCTCTTGCTCGACCTCTTGCCTGCCTCTGGTCTGGGCTCTTGTCTGACCTCTTGCCTGGCCTCTTGCTCGACCTCTTGCTTGTCCTCTTGCTCGACCTCTTGCCTGGCCTCTGGTCTGGGCTCTAGTCTGACCTCTTGCCTGGCTTCTTGTCTGGCCTCTTGCTCGACCTCTTGCCTGGCCTCTTGCTCGACCTCTTGCCTGGCCTCTTGCTCGACCTCTTGCCTGCCTCTGGTCTGGGCTCTTGTCTGACCTCTTGCCTGGCCTCTTGCCTGGCCTCTTGCTCGACCTCTTGCCTGGCCTCTTGCTCGACCTCTTGCCTGTCCTCTTGCTCGACCTCTTGCCTGCCACTGGTCTGGGCTCTTGTCTGACCTCTTGCCTGGCCTCTTGTCTGGCCTCTTGCCTGGCCTCTTGCTCGACCTCTTGCCTGGCCTCTTGCTCGACCTCTTGCCTGGCCTCTTGCTCGACCTCTTGCCTGGCCTCTTGCTCGACCTCTTGCCTGGCATCTAGTCAGCCTCTGGTCTCTGCTCTTGTCTGGCCTCTTGCCTAGCCTCTTGCCTAGCCTCTTGCCTAGCCTCTTGCCTAGCCTCTTGCCTAGTCTCTTGCCTGGCCTCTTGCCTGCCTCTGGTCTGGGCTCTTGTCTGACCTCTTGCCTGGCCTCTTGTCTGGCCTCTTGCCTGGCCTCTTGCTCGACCTCTTGCCTTGCCTCTTGCTCGACCTCTTGCCTGCCTCTGGTCTGGGCTCTTGTCTGACCTCTTGCCTGGCCTCTTGCTCGACCTCTTGCCTGGCCTCTTGCTCGACCTCTTGCCTGCCTCTGGTCTGGGCTCTTGTCTGACCTCTTGCCTGGCCTCTTGTCTGGCCTCTTGCCTGGCCTCTTGCTCGACCTCTTGCCTGGCCTCTTGCTCGACCTTTTGCTTGTCCTCTTGCTTGTCCTCTTGCTCGACCTCTTGCCTGGCCTCTTGCTCGACCTTTTGCTTGTCCTCTTGCTCGACCTCTTGCCTGCCTCTGGTCTGGGCTCTTGTCTGACCTCTTGCCTGGCTTCTTGTCTGGCCTCTTGCTCGACCTCTTGCCTGGCCTCTTGCTCGACCTCTTGCCTGGCCTCTTGCTCGACCTCTAGCCTGGCCTCTTGCTCGACCTCTTGCCTGGCCTCTTGCTCGACCTCTTGCCTGTCCTCTTGCTCGACCTCTTGCCTGCCACTGGTCTGGGCTCTTGTCTGACCTCTTGCCTGGCCTCTTGTCTGGCCTCTTGCCTGGCCTCTTGCTCGACCTCTTGCCTGGCCTCTCGCTCGACCTCTTGCCTGGCCTCTTGCTCGACCTCTTGCCTGGCATCTAGTCAGCCTCTGGTCTCTGCTCTTGTCTGGCCTCTTGCCTAGCCTCTTGCCTAGCCTCTTGCCTAGTCTCTTGCCTGGCCTCTTGCCTGACCTCTGGTCTGCCCTCTGGTCTCCTCTGGTCTGCTCAGGACAGGTATGGGCAGGTAGTAATGGTGCAGAAACCTCCAAAACTGGAACTTTCTCAAAAAGTGGGTTCTCTAGATTGGCAGGGCGGAACGCTGCCACGTTCATAGCCCAAATTTTCATTGGCTTGGTTTTTATAACCGATAAAGATCAAAGGTCAGATTGACCCTAAGGGGTCTTCTTAACCCCTTCCACAAATCGTGGGTTCGAGGGTAATACAATAACTTTCTTTTTGAGAAAGATAAAAAAAAACTTTTTTTGACATCCCCAAATGTTCGAAACTATTGATTCTCTGGAAGGTTTTGAATTCTCTCCTTCGAGATTTTGTAATTTCAACTTCCCCTTGGCGTTTTTCCATTGTCACCCGGGTTCCCTTTAAAGGGGGAACTTTTGAACCTTGAAAATTCTTTCCGGACTCCTCTTTTCTCTGTTTCCCCTCCGCTTTTCTCGCACACACAACCTCAAAAGCACTCACCTGAAAAGCAAACGGTACCTTTTAAATTAATTAAGATTCAACCCTAAAAGATTCCACATTTTTGAGGTTTATTACAAGATTTTATCAAAATATGTTCTCCCGACGTAATTTGGACTAATGGTTGGGACCTAATCCGTACAAATATGCCCAGGGAGACGTGACCGTTTTAAACGTTTCGTCTTGATTTGAAGATAACTCTAGGGCTCATTTTGGCCCAGAAAGTGTTTGTTCAGGAAGTGCGAGGGCAAAGCAGATGTTAGGACCTCTACAAACCCATCCGTTCATTGTCAGCTGAAGAAATATCCCGCTGCGACCAAGTTTATGGTAAAATAATGTATTCCATGAGGGTTCCACGTGTTCAAGATTTTTTTTGCCTTCCACATTTAAACAAACATCACAATTTTAGGGGTCCAAACAGCCTCAGGCGTTTCAAACCTTTCCGGAAAATCATAACATCGATTTTGACTTTTTATATTTGACAGTCTGGAGTATTTAGAATTGGACTAAAAGTGTGATTTTTTTTTTCAATATATTGAGAAACTGGAAACTAGGTTCCTTCCGAGACTGGATTATCAAAAAGACATCCAAGTTGAAGTTAATAAAGGCTGGGAAGGGTTTCGAGGAGAGAACTTTGTTGTTACCGAAACTTTTACGCATATGCGCTGAATACTGATTTGAACCTATTTATCCATGATAAAATGCTCATCTTAACTAAATAAAGGGACAAAAATATCAATTTTTAAAGATCGAGGGAAAGAGAACGACGTGGAATTCGTTAATTACTAAGGGGGAAGGAGAAAAAAATTTAAGGTTTGCGTAAAATAAGGGTAATTATAGGAGTATTTTATAAGTATGACGCGGAAGCGTTTCGCCTCCCCCAAAAATGGCGATTTCAGTAGAGCACCACCGCATTCCACCAAATTTGCACCATATTTCCTTAGGAGGTTGAAGGCTAGGAATTCCCCTAGGAACACCCACTTCAACACCACCACCACCACCACAACAACAACAACAACAACAACAACAACAGCAACAGAAACTGCAGCAACAGCAGCAGCAACAGAAGCAGCAATAGCAGCAGCAACAGAAGCAGCAACAGAAGCCGCAACAACAGAAGCAGCAACAGCAACAGCAACAACAGCAGCAGCATCATCAACAGCAGCAGCAGCATCAACAGCAGCAACAACAGCAACAACAGCAACAGCAGCAATAACAGCAAAAACAACAACAACACTGCCCTGACGACAACAACAACTTTGGCCCACCAAAATGGAGATTTCCGTAGAACATCATCGATATTCACCAAATTTTAACCATTTTATACAGGGTAAATCCTAAGAGGTTGGGGTATCTAGGAATACGGTAGGTAGCGTTACGCCCTGCTAATAAAGAGTTCTGTATAGATGGCCCCTGATCTTCACCAAATTTTTACCATATACAGGGTAGGGCAGTAGGAGGTTAGGGCAGCATTCGCCCAGCAAATTAACAGTTCTGTTAAAATCCGCTAAAAAGCAACTTTTAAAAGGAAAATTCTGTGGGGGGTTCTCTTTCCGTAACCACGAGAACAGACCTTATATCTTTTCAAATCTTATGCCAATATGATGTTTTTGTCGAAAAAATTTTTCATGTTTTAATATTGCTTATATTTTAAATAAAAAAAAAAAAAACATACAAAGTATCGATACTTTTGCCATGCCAAGACGCCATTTAATGAAATATTCCTATTGAGGATTTCAAGAAGATGTATTTAATTGAAAAGAAATGAAAAAAACGAGGGAGAATCGATAAAGGGCAACAATAAATATTCAAATAATCGCGCGGCGTTGACATTACACAGCCCTTTTCACTCTCTTTTCTTTTTTTTTCTCCAAAAGAAAAATTGTTTCTCCTTGAATAAACTCTGTTTTATTTAAAAAGAAAATATTAAGACAAAAGGTTTTTTTGTCTTGCATTCTCAGATATTAAAACGAAAAATCTCAAGTGATTAAAATATCTCGGATATTATAACTTTTTGCTCTTCCCGATTTTTGGAGGGTGTAAAAAATTGAAAGCGAAATTTGAGGAAAAGTGTGAATTAGGGCAATAACTTGTTAATATAATAAAGGGGCAAATAGGAGTTGAAAGGGAAGCTTTCGTAGTCTCCCGTCGTAAGATCATGGGACCGTGGATCACGGGGAACCTATCCTCGACAACCACTAATGCATTAGTGGGTCCCACAATCTGAAATTCAGATAGCCAACTTGTACATAATTAACGTCCTCTTCTCGAGGGCGGTAAGGCCTCCCGGGCTCGGTTTCACTAGAACAATGACGTCACGGAATTATTTAAGTCATGCTCCATTAATACTGGCGAAGTACAGGGCGACGGATCCGCGTTCGATAATAGCCTTTTCAAATCTCACCTTCTCTCTCAATCTTTGTCCCCTTTCATAGCCCTCCAACAAAAGGTAACACTTTGGACATGTATGACACGCTATTAAATCTTCCACTTTTATGATTAATAAATTCAACTCACGAGAAAATTAAAGATTTCTCGCACAATTTAGTTAAAAAGCCTTACCATAGCCAAACCATAAAAGATGGATGATTTGGAATTTGTGGAAAATGTTCCTTGAGTAATTACCTTTAAAATGAGTCTAGTCCGGTGACAGCCGGACCAGTAGTTCTCCCGTACGGCAAACAAAGGGGGGGTCTTTTTTGAACATCGATATCTCCTGAACGGCTGGACCGATTTTGGCTTTGGAAAGCTCATTAGACGCAGAATTTAATAATCTTTCTCTTTTTACTTCGTAGTTAAGTCGCTAAAATGCATTGTTTTTGCGCTACAGATCAAAAACTGAAAAAGTTCCAAATTTGGCCAGTTTTTTCAAACCCTGTATGTCTTGGACTTTGTTGCTATACGTTTAAGTTGGGTAAAGGTCATTGTGGGAGCCTTAGAGTTTTCGAAAGCTCTTGAAAGAATAAAGGAAGTCGGCGAGCTCACGGGTCCGGGCTAAAATCGAAAGGAAAACTTTTTTATCAAACGTTAATCCTCAAGCGGAAACTCTTGAATCGATAACGGTACCTTCAATAAATTTTGACCGCATAAGAAATTCCCTCCTTCCGCTTTCTCTTTTCCACGTTATTCGTTCAAAAACAGTCCGGGGGATCAAAGATAGGGCAGGTTGAAAAAATAAATCAGCCGCTTGTTATTTCCCTATTTTTATACGTGAGGGGCCTAAAGGGGGTAGAAATGGAGGTTTTCGGACCGGGGGAGTGGGGTCTTTTGGAAAAGCGATAAAATCATTTCATCTCCTTCTCTCCCTCGAACCCAATTTGGTCCCCTTATTGTACACCCAAAGGGCAATATTGACACACTCGAGGCAATATTTTTTGGGGGTCAAATTTCGCTTATCGTGGGATATCGGGAGAAAAATTACCCTCGAATCGACACTACGTTGTACCTGCTGTACAAATAATGTTCATCTATCAGGAAAAAGTCTACAAACACGATAGAGTGAGAATTGAAATTTTGGTGGAGGTGGACCCACAATGCGAGGTTTTCTTCAAAAAAGAGGCCACGGACAGCTACCTACCTGGATTTGGAGACTGTGAGGATGGGGCTGATTTCCAGTTCTGCAGACCTTAAGGGTGCAGCCTGTTTATTTGGTTTAGGAGATCGTGAGGATGTAGCTGCTGTGCAGTTCTGCAGACCTTAAGCCGGCGGCCTGGTTATTAGGAGACCGTGACGATGTAGCTGCTGTGCAGTTCTGCAGACCTTAAGCCTGCGGCCTGGTTATTAGGAGACCGTGAGGATGTAGCTGCTGGGCAGTTCTGCAGACCTTAAGGGTGAAGCCTGTTTATTTGGTTTAGGAGATCCTGAGGATGTAGCTGCTGTGCAGTTCTGCCTTAAGCCTGCGGCCTGGTTATTAGGAGACCTTGAGGATGTGGCTGTTGTGCAGTTGTGCAGACCTTAAGGCTGCAGCCTGCTTATTTGGTTTCTGAGACCGTGAGGATGTAGCTGCTATGCAGTTCTGCAGACCTTAAGGCTGCAGCCTGGTTATTTGGTTTAGGAGACCCATGGTGGCTGTTGTGCCGTTTTGGAGATTACGAGGCAGTAGCAGGAGAACGTGAGGAGTTAGCACGATCCTGAAGATTGTGAGAATTCATGTTGCTTGGATAGGTTATAAAAATCCCAAGGTCCAGGCCTGATTATGGGAATTTAGGGAATTTAGTTGGCTAGCTTGCTTCTGCAGATATGAAATCTTCCCCTCGTCCTTTTTCTGAAATCTCTGATTAAAAAGTTGTTTTTAAATGTTTAAAAAAGTCTTAGTTTCATAGAAGAGAAAATGTGTAAAATAATTCCTAGGCTTACTGAATACATCCTATAGAGAGGACCCTCCTCTTCCTGTTCTTCTATATGTTCTCAAGTTTCTATTGAGACTGAGTTATTTACGCTTTAGAAATTTCCTTGAATTGACACAAGAATTGAAACTTGAAGTGGGAAGGTAATGAGAAATCTTGAGGTTGACTCTCAAGCGATAACAATCGCGGGTAAGATATGACAACATTCGAGAACCGTTTTCGGGGTTAAACACGAGAGAGGGCGCTTTTCACCAAATGTCACCCACGCCCGGCTATAATTAATGTCTAATTAGCAATTAGTCAAAAGCGTTGCATTTCCTCAATCCGCCAACTCACGCTATGTCCACTTTAATTAATCTTGTAGTAGGAGTCACACCCTACCCCTCTCATCCCAAACGAGCCCTTCCACAATTCTGCCAAAGGGTAAACTTTACTCAACCACCCTCCGTTTAATTGGTCCAACTCGTCCTTACTTAATTACTTTATTGACCGAATCACTATTTTAAACAATTAACATCGTTTGCCTATCTTTCAATCTTTGTTTTCATTACAGACAAATTCAGGAAGTTAATCACCCAAAGCAACCCTTCTCAAAACTGTCGAACAATCGAGGCTTCCTAAAGACAAGGAATGCTTCAATCCAGGATTCTAGAGGTCGAGGAGTCCAAGAGATATATAGTTTCAAATTTTATTTTATTATTTCATCTTTTTTAGGACCATGAGAGTATTCTAAATCTAAGTTTTTGGGACCCCCTACTGTGGCTTCATCCGCCATTTTGAAAAAACCGGCCAAATTTGGAACTTTTTCAGTTTTTGAGCTCTAGCGCAAAAACAGTGCATTTCAGCGACTTAAACACTAAGTAAAAAAAGAAAGATTATTGAATTCTGCATCTAATGAGCTTTTGAAAGCTAAAATCGGTTGAGCCGTTCATGAGATATCGATGTTTAAAAATGACACTTTTTTAAGGGACTGTTTTTGATAAAATTGCTCACTTTACTATGCATTTATGGCTCTCACAAGAGAAAGGATGGTCCTAGAAAGTCGGTATTAGTCTCATTTTAAAGGTAATACACTAAGGACATGAAACATGTTTATCAGTTAACCATTTGTAAACCATAAATGTATAGTAAAGTGAGCTAAAAAAGGGAGTCATTTTTGAACATCGATATCTCCTGAACGGCTGAACCGATTTTGGCTTTGGAAAACTCATTAGACGCAGAATTTAATAATCTTTATTTATTTACTTCGTAGTTAAGTCGCTAAAATGCATTATTTTTGCGCTAGAGATAAAAAACTGAAAAGTGCCAAATTTGGCCAGTTTTTTCAAAATGGCGGACGAAGTGCAGGAAAAGGGGTCCCGCAAACTTGGATCTAGAACTACCTAGTGGTCCTATACAATAAAAAATCAAAAACACTACTAGTGCACCTTTTGCAATTTGGGGCCCTTTTTTCACCTCTTGGACTAGACTTTGATGTCGATTTTCAAATGATTAGAGACAAAATATAGGGCCCAGAAAGTTATTTCATCATTTTACGGTCCGATTTCATGGACTTTTGGATAAGTCGAGTTGTGAAAAAGCTGTAGGGGGATATGTAATACGGAAAACATACTGAAATGTAAATGTTTGAGTCGGCACACAAGCTTTATTAAAAGCTCAGTTCCATGCTTTTTAGCTTATAGGGAAAAGTTCATCCCTCTCCCTTCTCCCCGCCGCTCAAAACTCCCAGGGTCTCTTCGTGTCCCTCCACGTGTCTTGTCGAAAAGAAGAGCAATCAATTTCCGGTTTTCGCCCCTTTTCACATGGAGGCGGAGGGTAAAAACATCCAGAGGAAAAGGAAAACTAATGAAATTCCTTTTACTTCAAATATAGACTTCAAAGGTCCTTCTCCTTCCCCAATTAGAAAAACATTTTTCTCCCCCCGAAAACGTCTTTCCTCGATAATCTTCCATGCGTGATCTTCATTTAATTTCTTATATCGAATTAGAGGGGAAAAAATCCTTTGTCAAAATGATCAACTTTTTGAGGTTACTCTTATAGTCTAAGAAAATTAGGTGAAAACCGAGCTCCAAATTGCAAAAGGTGCTTTAATATTGTTTAGGACCACTAGGTCGCTCTAAATCCAGGTTTGTGGAACCTCCTGTGCTTCGTCCGCCATTTTGAAAAAACTGGCCAAATGTGGCACTTTTTCAGTTTTTGATCTCTAGCGCAAAAACAATGCATTTTAGCGACTTAACCACGAAGTAAAAAAAGAAAGATTATTAAATTCTTCGTCTAATGAGCTTTCCAAAGCCAAAATCGGTCCAGCCGTTCAGGAGATAACGATGTTCAAAAATGACCCTTTTTCTTTAGCTCACTTTACTATACATTTATGGCTCTCACAAGAGAACTGATGGTCCCAGACAGTCAGTATTAGTCTCGTTTTAAAGGTAATAGACTAAGGAACATTTAAAAAAAGGCCAAACTCTCCATCTTTCATGGTTCAGAAATGGTTACGCCTTAATGATCATTATCATAACCAACTTCGCTAAAAACGAATACATTTGCTTGCCGTACGGGAGAACTACTCATTAGACGGAGAATTTAATAATCTTCCTTTTTTACTTCGAGGTCAAGTCGCTAAAATGCATTGTTTTTGCGCTAGAGATCAAAAACTGCAAAAATTCCAAATTTGGCCGGTTTTTTCAAAATGGCGGACAAAGCACAGGAGGGCAAACTTGGATTTAGAATACCCTTATAGTGTTAAACAAGATGAAATCATAAAATAGTATCTTTTGCAACTTCAAACCCTAATTTTCTTGAACTATTAGTTACTGTGAATATTCGAAAAATGAAGAAACAAAAGTCACAAGCTTCGTTAGCGCAATCTAAAGAGCATTGACTTTGTACAAGGTCAGTGAATTCTGGCGAAAAAAAAATTGCTTCATCGTATCATTTACAAGTTGTTTAATTAGTCGCTAACATTTTATCCTTCGTCTTCAAAAGGCTCCGACCAAGTTTAAACTCATCACCATCTCACGCCCCCACCCTAAGGCCATTTCTCTTCTACACCTTTGTCGAGAAGTGTTACAAAGGCTTCTCCGGTATGGGCTCACTCATAGTTCATAACCATAACAAAAGGCCTTAACTTATGGGTAACAGTAAAGCTAATTTATGAACGTCCCGAGTTGACCTATAAAAAAAATCGAAAAAAAAATTTAAATTTTTTTTTGTTTGAATAAAAATTATTAAACTGAAACCTCAGAATCGCCTGCGGTCCCGTCCTATTGAGTTTTCCCACTTGAAATTCCGGCCAAACTTTGCCCGGGTTTATTGCTCGTCAGCGAGGGAAGGGAACTCTCGAGATATTTGATTCTTATGCATCTTATTTAAAAGTTGAGACTTATTAACGTCAGCTGTCCCAGTGCGGCGTTGTAATTTTAAAACAATTCTACCTCAAAAGTAGAAATAGAGCGTTTTAAATTCTTGAATAATAACCTATTATTAGGCTAGACAATGACGTTTTTGTTCTTCCTACAATGACTCAGGGATATTCAAAAAAATAAAAACAATCATTAACGATCTATTAAATATCTCAAAATAACGATTCTTTCGTCATTCCAGTAGTAAAGATGACACTGACAAGGTTACGGTCATGTAACCTCAGGTTTTCGAGATTCTAGACCCGAAAAAAGTTTCACCTCAGGAAGCCCAAGAAAAATCCGGAAAGCCAAAATATGAATTTTCGAAAATTTCCAAATGAGATATCGATTGTTATGTAAAATCGCACGAGAAATAAAATGAAATTAATTAAAAAATTGTAGGACCAATATTTTTCGAGTTATCGCCAAAAAAGAGCACTTGAAACTAAAGAAAGTACCCCAGAAAAAAATAAAGGAAAAAAACAACATTATATTCGTACTCAGTACCTCAAAAAACCTAAAGGAATCAAATATGTATATTTAAAAAAAATTCCTTTAGTGATTTAGGCCAAAAATGACCAAATATTTGAGATTGTTTTGTTACTGATCTTTGAGTAGATTTTTGAGCGTAAATGAGTATTCTGAGCGTTTTTATTACTTAAACAACTTCGATAGCCCTTTAAAAGAGCTTTCGAACGGTGTATTTATCGCAAAAATCCGTTAAGAATTGAGGAAGTTATGGAATTTATGAGTGAAAACAAAAAATGTCTTCCCGATTTTGGCCATTTTTCAATCAAATCACTACGGTAATTTTTTATTTTTTATCTTGATAAAATTATTTAACTGCCTTTATGTTTTTTGGGGTGCTGAGTACGTGTAATGCTCATTTTTGGGGGAAAATTTTTCCTGAGGTAGTTTCTTAGTTTCAAGTGCTACTTTTTGACGATAACTCGAAAAATATTGGTCCTACAATTTTTTAATTCATTCCATTGTATTTCTCGTGTAATTTTACATAAGAATCGATATCTCATTTGTCAATTTTCGAAAATTCATATTTTGGCTTTGCGAATTTTTTCGGCATATGAAGTACTTTGTAACCTCAAGATCTTAGGTTATACGACCGTGACCTCCCCTTGTGAGCCATAACCAATATATTTTATCACGTTTTCAAATAAAGATGTTTTTGTTGGAAAAAAATTTTTTCCTCTTGTAATTAGGAAGAACGAAGTTTTGTCATGAAGTGGCCCAGTTTGGCCGAACGAAGGCAATATTGGGCAAATTAGCATCGTTACGGGTTAACTTCACGGATACGGAGAAATTCAAGGATTAAAGAGAAACACGTCGTTTATACTTTTTTTTTCAGTTGGAGGAAATGGGAGGACCCCTTCCGGCCTCTCCTGACAACAAAACACGTCCGGATTTGCGGAACAAAAAGTTCTTTCGTCATTAAACTGATCGAAACGGTTGATGTTTCATTTCTGCGTTGTTTTCAGGTTGACTCATTAAGGATATTAATCTTGACAAATACAGAGTTGCGTGAAGTCATGATAAATTTGAATTTCTATAAGTTCATACAACTATTAATTGCGTAATTAAGGGCGGTAACGTTATTAATTAATGCGACAGGGCCTTAATTAAAATTGAAGTACCCTAGAATTACTCAATAGCGTGTCCCCCTTATGTATCCTATTCATTATGAAAATCTTTAGAGTAAACGTCACGAGTTGATTCTCACGGTTATTATCGCTTGGATTACATTTTTCGGTGAGCTATCAAAGTCTTGAGGGAATCTTGGTAATATTACAAACGAGGTTATTAGATTTAAAAGTCGCGGGGAAAAATGAAAAGGTTACGCGATTAAATCAGACAAGGGGAATAGTAAAAGGAATGAAATATTATTCGAGGTTGAAAAGGGTGGGAGGGGTTTTGATTAAAAGTTAACCACCGCGGTTCTCGTTGCGCCCCTAACGGTATGAAAAGGCAATTTTCACACTACGTGTTTTAAGCGTTCCTTTAAGGAATTCTGATAGCTTTTATTGATGACTTCTTTTATAGGGGCTTTATTCAATCTGAGAGCTGCTAGGTGTCTGTCGTGGATAAGAATTTTTCCTTTGTCGGATGTTAAAATCCTGATTCTTTCATTGGAAATCTTAAAGGCTCCAGACTTCCTTGTTACCTGAACGGTCAAAACTGACTTTTTAGTTTTTGGTCAGTTGACATTTTCGATATTTTGAAACCACCGATGCGAATGCGAAATCGTCAATAGGTCACGGCATGGTAATGAAAGATGGTGGCAGAGAGAGTCGCAGTTTTTCGTCCATAAACACAAAATTAGGGCAAAGGTCTGGGGGTAATGGAGAAGGAAAATCTAAAACTGGAACAGTCTAAGAAAATGGATTCTCTCCATTGGCAGGGCGGAATGCTGCCCCGTTCCTTAGTGGCCTCTACGTCCATCCTTAGGTGACCCTATATTAGGTGGCCCTTAGGTGGCCTCTACATCTATCCTTAGGTGGCTCATATCCATCCTTAGGTGCCCATTCATCCTTAGGTGGCCTCTATATCCATCCTTAGGTGGCTCTAATCCACCTTAGGTTCCGCTATATCATCCTTAGGTGGCCTCTATATCCATCCTTAGGTAGGCCTCTATATCCTCCTTAGGTGCCGCTATATCTCTTAGGTGGCCTCTATATCCATCCTTAGGTGGCCTCTATATCTATCCTTAGGTGGCCTCTATATCTATCCTTAGGTGGCCTCTACATCTATCCTTAGGTGGCCTCTATATCCATCCTTAGGTTGCCTCTATATCCATCCTTAGGTTGCCGCTATATTCATCCTTAGGTGGCCTCTATATCCATCCTTAGGTTGCCTCTATATCCATCCTTAGGTGGCCTCTATATCCATCCTTAGGTTGCCGCTATATTCATCCTTAGGTGGCCTCTATATCCATCCTTAGGTGGCCTCTATATCCATCCTTAGGTGGCCTCTATATCCATCCTTAGGTGGCCTCTACATCTATCCTTAGGTTGCCTCTATATTCATCCTTAGGTTGCCTCTATATCCATCCTTAGGTGGCCTATATATCCATCCTTAGGTTGCCTCTACATCCATCCTAATTTTCCTTCCAAGAACAACAAAAATGGATGGGAAACTACTTTTTTTTTGTCCAAATAAATGAATATTGGACGAAAATGACTTCTTTGTTTGCATAGGTACACGGAAAACTGCAAAACCGAATAATTTTCCATCCAAAAACAGTGATACATGGGTAAAACAACTGTTTTATCTGCCAATTTTACTGTAAAAATGGGTTTTATTGTTCCTATGACTTCCCTTTAACACACCCACTACATATTTTTCTTTATTTTCCCCCCTTTAACTGACTAATTGAGTTTTTTCCTTAGAAAAATGTAATTAAAAAATATTTTATGGCGGGTTTTCCTCGTCTTTTAATTGAGAAAAACGCTCATAAAAATATGGTTTGAGATAACAGCGAGTGGGTTTAATTATGAAGAAAAAAAAATTAATAACGAAGTTTTAATATTGCATACCTGATAAGTTATATCAAAGTGAATATTATTAAATTTAATTTTGTTAAGTACTTATGTAATCCCCAGATGTAAATTGATATTGCTGGTTGAGAGAACAGCATACATGAATTGTCATATGTGCCTTTTACTCATACGAACGCGTTCTAAGCCGACAACCTCAAATGAAGACGAGGGGGAAATAAGTTGCCATAATAGGATGAAGAAACTTTCAGAATCCATTGCGTTAATTAAATTTCGATTGTTTTAAAAAACCGATAAAGAGATCTTTGTTAAGAAGATTATCGAAGATGTTGAACAGATTAGAAAAACATCCTCTGGAATTTCGAGAGCTCAATCTGGGAGAGGCGAATGGAAAAAAATTGTTTAAAAAACGGATAATGCCTAATGGGAGGCTTTTAAACGCAATTGTGCAAGTGCCCATTGTGTTTAAAAATAAATGAAGGGAGATCAATAGTCGGGAGAGTGGTCAGAGCTTGAATTGATGTTGAAGGGTATTTTGTATTTGGTATTCTAATGCTGGAAACTATAAAACGTTTCAGGACAATTGAAACAAATAAAATTTAAATTTAGACCCTTGATTTTGATCAATAGCGAAACTGGCTCGTCTTAATAGCGGAGACTATTAAACGGCTCTGGGGTATCTGCGTGTAAATTTATAGCCGCTCCACTTATTACACCTTACCCCTAATCACCATAGATCATGGGAAACGTGGGGTTTAACTCGTTTAGCGATTGCAAAAACATTTTTTTGAGATGTTAACAATGTGTCAACTTCTCCGCTTCTTGTGAATCGACTCAACAAATTGATGACCGTGTCATGCGATAAATCAACCCCTCAGGGAATACATCAACGTTAAATATTGTCCATTCTATTTAAATATTGATTTCATTTTATTTATGAAAAAACCCATTTGTTTCGACGAAACTTTATATAAAGTGGGGAGAGTTAAACTCGAAGTTATAACAATCGCATCCGGGGGACGGTAACTCAATTCCCGATAACTGTCTCAAAGGGCGATTTCCTTGGGTTGCTCCGGGGCAAAGGCGATAATTCAGACTTAGGGGGTTTCGGGGGTGCGGACTCGGGGAGAAAAAAATAACAAAAATCTTGATAAACAAAACGGCGTAATTTCGTTTAAGACACAAATCTTAGACTCTTTTGATCGATGTTGATTGATTCGCGAAGTTTGACCGAGTTTCCTGATGAAAAATATTTTAACTTCAAAATGATGTGATTGATTTTGTAAATTATTAAGGGTAAAACGAGCCCTTATGATAGTCAATGCATTTTGGCTTTGCTTTGGGAACGCGTAACTACTTCAATTCTATCCGCTATCATATCATGAGACAAAATGAGCAGAAATGTTTAAATAATTTTATAAGATAAGTGCCCTTAAAAGATTGAACCATTGACGGTTCCAGTGGTAGCGCTTGCAGAACTACGAGGCAGGTGTGAAACGCACGTGCCTGGTAAATTAAGCGTTTGCTCTTGAGCTTACCACCGTTAGTTGCTTTTTTAGGACGACAGATGCCATGGTCCAGGTATAAAGCTCGTTGTTCCCTTTTAACCGCCCTTTAGACACAAGTACCGTCTCGAATCGGTTTAATGAAGACTCCGGAACGCTTTTACACCTTTTTTATCGACCTTCTTTTACGACAAATGATTTTTATTGTTTTAATCTAATTATTTTGTCAGCAAGAAGTGGTAGATGGAAAACTGAGATATACAAGGGTCGTGATTTGCTCGGAAACGAGATCTTGATAACAGGTGGCTTTTAATACGAAGGCCCCCTTCCGGCGTCAGGTGGCATTCCCGGTTTTTTCAGACCAAACCAATATGTACCTGCTTGAAGAAAATGTAAAGAATACACGGTCATTATGTGACACTTTAAATTAAAGCATATTTGATGATTATTCGTGACGTTTTAGGTCTAATAAAAAGGGACAGGGTAATAATCACGGAATTAACTTGGACTATGTTATTAGGGATTTTTATTCGGAGCGATGAGTACAAATCTCGTCCCTTTTGAAAATGCCGTGTAATTGCGTGGCCCTGTTTGAGGCTTGTAATTAGTTTATTTTGTAATTCTGACTCGGTATTTAATGTTTACGTGAGACTAATTTGATTTTTTTTTATTCTTCTTTTTCTCTTTTCTTCTTTTCCTAAATAATAAGGTTATGAATGGGGTTTTCATCGGGGGAATAATGGGCGCATCCTGTAGATTTCCTCGGGACAAAAAAGTTTCGCCACCCCAAACGGGATATCCGTTGAGCCTAATGTCATATAAATTTAATGACTTATTGGGAAAAAGGGATGTTTTTATAAGACCCTTTTTTTTTATAAACATTTTTTTTGGTGATACCCAACTCGGCTTGAGTTGAGGGTAGGGGAGGTTGGCCGACGATCTAGGAGGGTGGGGGAGGTGATGGGAGGGTGGGATAGGGTGAGAGGTTGGGGAGAGTGGGGCAATGGAAGAGGAAGGATGGAGGATGGGGTAAGGAGAAAGATGGAGGGACGGAAGGGTAATGGGAGGGTGGGGGGAGGTAGTGGTAGAATGGGGAGGTGATGAGAGAATGGGGGAAGGTTTGGAAGGTTGACGGGAGTTAGGGGAAGTGATGCTAGAATAGGGGAGGTTACGGGGACGAACAAGAAGTCTAGGGGAGGTGGGAGGGGGGAGGGGGAGGTTGAGAGACGGTCAAGGAGAATGGGGGAGGTGATGGGAGAATTGAGGGAGATGATGGTAGAGTAGGGGGCGGGGAGGGTGGGAGAGGTTGAGAAACGGTCAAGGAGAATGGGGTAAATGGGGGAAGGTGGTGGGAGATTGGGGGAGGTGGTGGGAAATTGGGGGAGGTGGTAGGAGATTGGGGGAGGTGGTAGGAGATTGGAGGAGGTGGTAGGAGATTGGAGGAGGTGGTGGGAGATTGGGGGAGGTGGTGGGAGAGGAAAGGTGATGGTAGAGTAGGGGAGGTGATGTTAGAGTATGGGAGGTGGGAGAGGTAGGGAGGTTGTCGAGGGTTGGGGTATAGGGTTGGTACTCAATAGTTTGGGGTGTTGCATGTTGTTTATTTAGTTGTATGGGTAGGAATGGTGGTGGAGGGATAGTAGCATGGGCCCAAGTTAAAGGAGGGGGAAGTAAATGGATGATTAGTTCCTGTGATAGTATTGGGGATGAATCTCAAGGAAGTTACTGTCTAGGATTGGTTTTTTCAGTGTTCTCTAAAGCGCCGATCCCAAAGGAAATACAATTCAAAGTAGTTGACGCTCTCATTCTTTCAATGTATGCTCGCGGTTCTAACAAAGATATGCTTTTACGTTGAAAAAAGAACCTTTTCCTAATTAGATCGACCCTTCTTTACATTCTTTAAGGCATCAAAGGGCCAAAGGAATTTTTTAAACATTTTCTCGAGCGAACATTTTTTTCAAGATTCCCCCGAACAAATCCCGGATATGACACAAAGAGGCTTATAATCTGGATAAAATATCTAAAAAATAAATGAAAACAAAACTCTATTGTATCAGGGTATATTTTATCTAGAACATCAATCTAAAACAACACTGGCACGCTATTACATTGGATGTATTAGGTACCTTCAACGATGCCTATCTTTGAAGAAAAGACAATTTACATCTCATTAGTTCCTTCTTTTTGATCCGACGTTTAATAATTCAACAAAAGGCACCGACCTGAAGCGCACGGCTAAGCTTCCCTCTTTTTATATGACGATAAGTCAAATTTCAGGAAAGCGCAACTCGAGAATCATTCAGACCGGATGCAAATGCTATGCAAATCCGGGTGAATTGCCATCGGGGGAGTCGGTTCCGGATCATTATGCTCCCCCTGGAGATGTTCTTGCGAATAGTGCTCAAAAGCGTTATTCCCCATTATCCTTAATCTGACGCCATAAGAAAGGCCCAAGTTATAATTCCGACCAGGAAACCGCTTTAAACAATTAAAGAAAAAATTAAAAAGTTTTATTGTTTCTAAATTAGAATTTTAAATCGTGGCAGGGGGAAAAAAGAGAGGGGGTTGGAATTAAGTGTTTATCTGAGAGAATTGGTGATCTTCTGATTAGAAAAAAGAAGAGCGATTATAAAAACCGCTTCCAACCAGCGCTGAGTCGTCTAAGGGTGTTCCCTATCTTCTAACTCAGGGGATTGAGGCCATAAGTGGTACCAAGCGATGATTTGCCCAAACGCTATTTGTGACCTATGGCTTAGGACGATAAGCTTACTAGGAAGTTGAGCTGGGTGGCGCAGTCGGCGTAGCACAGTCAGCGAGTCAACTTAGCGACGCAGTTTACAGCGCACATTAGATAGAAGTGTTGCGAATAAACTGACATAGTGGAATCGAAAAGTGGATCAGGTATAGCTGCTTAACTCCGTGGAACGTGCGAGCTATACTATACTACCATGTTATACGTATATACGATGCTATACCATGCTACCATCACACTAGTTGGCTATATGGTTTCTTTCAATCCTGTTTCACGAAGAATGCTCTGTCCGTTTTTGAGAGGAGGATGAGCTTAGCGGAAGTAGGACGTGGAGCTGGCGTAGGACTGGGCAGGATAGAGCAAGTCAACTTTGCGACACAGTTAACAGAACACATTGGATATAAGTGTTGCAAATAAAGTGACAAAGTGAATCGAAAAGTGGATCAGATATCACTGGTTAACTCCCTGAAATTTACGACTAGGCACTTCTGTGCCATCATCACACTATTAGGGTATTGTGGTTCGTTCAATCCGGTTTCACGAAGGCTTCTGCTTTGTGCTGCCTTAGCTGTGTCGCCCGCAACTCAATTTTGCCTGGCCAAGCCAGTGGGCCCACACATTCTTTCCCTCATCTGTTCATTTCCTAGCTAATTCACTTATCCAAACCACGCTGGGCAGTTAACCTGTCCTGCTTCGTGCTACAAGTCCCCTACGCTGGGCGAATCAAAAAACAATCAAAAAGAATTATTAATAAAGAGGTTTTAGATGAAATTGGTCCCTTGATATCCTTAAGGTATTCGTCTCACGCGTTTGACAGGATAACCAGCGCCAAGATTACAATATCCTCTCCCCTCCTATTTTCTCAATAATAAAGTTATAATTCGCAAGTTCTCCGAGGTGGAACACAAATCCCCAAATGATCTAAGACGCGATGCGGTGAAGCGGGGGGAGTTAAGTTTGGCTCTTCCCTCTTGAAATGAAACGTGCTTATAATGGGTTGCCAGGGCCAACTTAGATGGGCTCTATATTGATACGTGTGGAATATCATTAGGGACAAATAGGTTCAAGGTATTCCCCTAATCCTATTTCACCTTTTATAATCTCAACTTTTAATAATATTCCAAAATTAGGTTATCGACGAGGTAATTTAGCCACATGTTTAACTAAAACCTCAGATTATTCGAGGTAGATTAGGGAAATATGTGAGGTCTATGGGATTACTTCGAGAGGCCCTTTCCGCTCTATCGATGTAAATATACGATTTCTAATTATCTTTGAAGGATTTTAAACATGCCGAAGTTAAAATCTGAAATATTGTAATTAAAGGTGTTTACTTTCCGGTTCAAGCTTTTATCTGAGAGCGAAAGATGAAACTTTAATACGGTGATAATACAATTAGTCTTGAAGAACTTCCTCTTTCGGTTTTTCGGGGGTGGTGGATGATGGGGGAAGGAAAACTTTTTCCTTTCCAGTTATAAAAACTTGTGTTTTCACTTTATTAACGCTAATTACTTGCCAAGAAGTTTCCTTTTTCATTTTTTTAATCCTGAGGACTGTTTTATTCTCTGGTTGGCCGCCAATTTGCAAAATTGTTTTCAGACTTTCAAAAACTAAAAGCGCCACTCGTGACGTCATGTTTTACAAGAGGCTTTTCATTGGGTGATGAATTTAGCCATTACAGAAGTTGAAAAACGTTCTTGTACCTGTTTCCTGTTCCACTTCACTATGTTTTTGAGCGGGAAAGTTTTTATTAAAAAGTAAATCATCTAAGTGCCTCGGCCATTTAGGAAAGGAAGGAGATTTTCTTGAACTTTATTAGTGTCCCAGTTAACTTTTAAGGACTCCTCCCCGGAAGGATTTTCCCTTTCATAATTTAAACCTCTGGCGAGAACTATGTTCCTAAAGATTGAACCTCGGAGGGAAGGGGAGGCCTCGGGTAATGAATGCAAATCTGCAGGGCCATTACCTGGGAATTAATCATCAGTTCGGTCGTCTGGCATGTCTGAAGGGAGCGCCCCCAACGAGAGGCCGAAACTTTTCCCATTTCCAACGTCACCCACCCCTCCTCTCACCAAACATCATTCACTACTTTGTTGACTTAATTTTTTTTAAACCTCTAGGGCGTTAAAAACGTTGATTTAATCCACGCTGATTATTCTAACCAAATTAGTATGTTTTCCATTCATGTAAGTTGAAAAAGCTTACAAAAAAGGCGTCACGAAGTTTGTAGCCTATTTAAATAAAGATCAGGATGCTCTGAGCTCTCCCTCTGTGACAAGCCCAGAAGCATCCAAAATCGCAAAATAACGGAAAATTTTCCGTTTTCCCAATTCACTCTAATAGTTTTTAAGCGGATTTCTGGAGGAAAGTAGGCTATTGAGGTCGGTCTCACGGAGGCTTTCGTCTTAGAGGCTTATATACTTGAAATCAGGACGATCTCCTGATCACAGATCAATATAGAAGCGAACTTTTCTTAGGGTACTTTAGTGATTTCATTGAAACCTGAAGGTTTGAGAAGGTTGAAAATCGTGACGGGAAGGTCTAGTGGTGTAGATAAATATTTAAAGGTATGAACAATTTTTTGAGGGGGGGGTGAAGGTTTGAGATGTTATGACTTTGGGGGGGGGGGGTCAGGATATCAAAGTAGGATTTGGAGAGGCTTTTCTGGAGGAAATCCGCTGTTTCTCGAGGCTGCCTCGTGGCTTTTTTAGTTTAAACTAAATTTAAGAATTTCTCAAAGGCTTTTATATTCGCGGATTACGCAAATACCTTTCCTTATCCATCGAATGAGGTCCTCCACCTTTTCTTCTTCCCCTTCTTTCAATTTCAGAGAAAGTGTGTACAAAAGGCAACAAAAAAATATTCAAATAGGACTGACGCAACTAAAAGCAATTGAATAAACAAATTCGATTTTTTTTTCTCTAAAATTTTACTCACAAAACGACGAAAAATGAAGAAAAAATTACCTGAAACAAAGAAAAAAAAGTTGAAATTTTTTTTTGAAAAGACAGTTCCAGCCCACAACCCTCGTTAACGTCAAAAATTAACCACACGTCGGTTTTTCAAAAAGCGCCTTTTCAAGAAGTCGCTAAAGGTGATAAAGTGAAGGAAATATTTAATATTTTAGACGTTTGTTTAAAATTTTAAGCCATTTCCAAAAGCTGAAAATGACAATCCATTTATTAATAAATAATTTTCTTTTTGGATTCGCAAAATTTATTATTAATTGAGTTCAAAGCGTAAAATTTTGATGGTACTTAAACAAAGTGATAGCGTTGTCTTTAAGGAGATTCGCGGTCCCCTTCTCGGCCCGAAATTAGTTTAAACGGCAAGAAGGGGCTTTAACACTAAGTTTCTTAGTAAACTCCGATTAACCCCCATCTAATAGATTTAAAAACAAATTCCGTCCGTTTACAAGCGAAAGAACAACAAAAGACCGTGAATTAAAATAGAAATGGGTCAACAAAAAAACAATTTATCGGAAACGTAACAAATCCGACGATAATTCTAAGGGTTCTGTGGGGGGGATTATCAAGTTGGGCGGTCGGGCTCGGGATCAACGGAAGACTAATTATATATCCTGAGAGGCATTAGGATGTCAGGAAGAGGCCTTGTTAATCCGCGAATGGAGGGGAAAAGTCTAGGCGGGAGAAATTCACGGATTAATTGGGATATCGTTCAATCTGGAAGAGGAAAAAAAAAGGTTTTTTTTATGTTCGTTACTCCTCTGCGGATGAATCCGTCAAATTATCAGATCCTGGGTTTTTATTAATATTTCCATTTTAATAAAGAATTAGGACGTTGTTAGGTCAATGCAGATGTTCCAGGGTCGTAAAAAATAAACCCTCGTAAAAATCAAAGCGGCCATTAAAAGTTTAAAGAATAAAATTACTTTTGTTTATTGTCTTTGTTTTTCGGGTGGAGTTGTTAAACTCTTTTCGTGAAAAGTTCGTTTTTTTTTATCGGCTATTAGTAGCTGTCTGTCGGTGTCAAAGTTTGGTATAGTGGCAAGATTGGGAGGAGGTTAATTAAGAAAGTTTTAGAGTTTCTGGCTCTTTTTAGTCAAGTGTGTACATACTGTTTGCCAAAGATGGTGTTGGAGAAGGTAAGGGGGGAGTGTTGGGAGGTGGTGGAGGATGTAGGAGGGTAGTGGAGGTGATGGGGAGTGTGGGAGGTGGTTGAATGTAGGCGGAGGTGGGTGAGGATGTAGGAGGGTAGGGGAGGTGATGGGGAGTGTGGGAGGTGGTTGAATGTAGACGAAGGTGGGGGAGGATGTAGGAGTGTGGGGAGGTGATAGTATATTGTTGAGAGGTGGTGGAATGATTGAGGAAGGATGGTCGTGAGTGGGGGAGGTGATGTTTCAGTGATTGGAGGAGGTGGTTGAGTGTTGGGAGGTGGTGCAATGTACGCGGAGGTGGGGGGTGGTGATGGGAGAACGATGGGGGAAGGTTGTAGGGAAGTAGAGGAGATTGAAGAGGTGATGAATGAGTAGGTATGGTGGGGGATGTGGAAAGTGACAGGACTTTGTAAACTTAACAGTGCAGAAATGACCCTTCAACGATATTTCAATAGTAGAAAGATCCTTGATACCCAAGAAAGTGACATCCATTTTAACAGGATCTGCATAAAACTCATAATTACCTAAATCTTGCTTTTTCAGATTTGTTGAAGCTCAAAGAAGATTTTGGCGGAAATGAACGCTTTACAGTTATCAAAATAGGCATAACGGAAATGTTTGGGCACGCAATCCGTGCTTACACGGCGTAAATGAGTCACTTCTCCCGCTCCGTTGATAGAGCCGACAAATATTTTTGAATTCATGAAGCGTTAATTTGATAGCGAAGGGTTGGGGGTTAAAAACGAGCTGGGGATTGTTGATCGAGGGTCGCTCGTGTGTTTAGTGAGTGCAGCTGTTTATACGAGCCAGGTGTGTCTTTGTAATGCGATCAGATTAATTATCTTGGTCTCATTTCAAAAGGCAAATACTATTTTCTAGATCTATCTAAACGTTCCTTGTTAGAAGTAACCTAATACATCAGTCTCATCCCCTGTCAAATGATAGTTATCAAGATACTTATCTCTTTAAAAATAAACATTTTAAAAACTACTTTTTGTAATTTTAAATTTTAAATAGGCTGAAATTGAAAATTAGAAAATTAATTAAGCTCGAGAGACAAGAATAACAAGGTATAATAATAATAGAGTTGGACAAACACCCTTCCCTGTTAAACCCTTTTTGGATGAACTGTTAATAATTTAACGCATGGATTGGAGGGTTTTGCAAAGTCGTACTCGGCAGATCGAGGAGGGGGTGATGAACGTGGAATTGTTAAACACAAAAGCCTAGGCTGTTACATTCGACGGTGGAAACTAGGCGTGTCGAGTACTGCATTATGTATGGACAAACAAGAGGAAAATCAGAGAGGAGACACGTAAAAGTACAACGGCAAAATACCTTTTTTTGCCATTTCCAAGACCTTTTTGATAAGATAAACTTTTCAAAAATTCCATAAAAATGTTTGACTTCAAACATACAATTATTTACAGGTGACTTGCTCTATTTACCTTGTCGTAAAGATAACGCTGATGACGATACGTTAACAAGTCTAAAAAGATAAAAAGTGAACTCGACCGTAGTTCCTCTCATTAAAATTATGTTTATGGTTCATCTAAGCCGGTTTTAATTTCGTTTAAAACCCTTCCTTTCATAGCCGGATCTTGCGATAAATTAAAAAACTCCCTATACACTTTTTAAAAATATATAAAAATTCATTTTTTTTAACCTATTCCTCTTCTCTTATTAAATCCACGTTTTATCCTCGTGAAATATGAGGCTGAACATAAAACTCTCCCCCTTCATAGATAACTTGACCGTATATCCTGCTACGTTTGAACACATCAAAAACGTTCGATATAACGAAATAAACGAGATTTCTTTAAGTATAAAAAAATGTTTAAGAATTGGATTTTTATAATTTTAGTCTGTTGTACTCTATTTGAATTCATGTTTTGAAAGGTCTGGTAGTTATGGAAGTGGAACTTTCTCAAAAAATGGCCTCCTAAGGCCCTGGATATGGCGCAAAGGGTTAGCTGGATAAGAGGGTAAAAAGTGCCCTCCAAACAATTTTATCGGGACTTAGTACTTAGTACCTTTTTTGAGAAATTTTGCATCATTTTTTAGCCTGATTTGGAACCTTTTTCACTAAAAAAAAAAAGGTCCTGTGGTCCCCCTCCTATCCCCAGGGAGGTGAGGCAAGGGGG
>JAGWEN010001015.1:0-43603 GCA_018703685.1 Orius laevigatus
GGGTCCAATAGCACCATCAATGATAATCAAAACAATCAGGGGTACCAATTCTACAATCAGGGAGACCAATAAAACCATCAATTGTCTGATGGTATGTTGGTACCCCTGATTGTGCAACTCTTTCCCCCAATCACAACAATCAGGGGTACCAATAGCAACCATTAATGGTATTCACAACAATCAGGGGTACTAACAGTCCCATCAATGATAATAACAACAATCAGGGGTGCCAACAGAACCATCAATAATAATCAAAACAATCAGGGGTACCAATTCTACAATCAGGGAGACCAATAAAACCATCAATGTCTGATGGTAATGTTGGTACCCCTGATTGTGCGAATCCTTCCCCCAATCACAACAATCAGGGGTACCAATAGCAACCATTAATGGTATTCACAACAATCAGGGGTACTAACAGTCCCATCAATGATAATCAAAACAATCAGGGGTGCCAACAGCACCATCAATGATAATCAAAACAATCAGGGGTACCAATTCTACAATCAGGGAGACCAATAAAACCATCAATTGGTCTGATGGTAATGTTGGTACCCCTGATTGTGCAACTCTTTCCCCCAATCACAACAATCAGGGGTACCAATAGCAACCATTAATGGTATTCACAACAATCAGGGGTACTAACAGTCCCATCAATGATAATAACAACAATCAGGGGTGCCAACAGAACCATCAATGATAATCAAAACAATCAGAGGTACCAATTCTACAATCAGGGAGACCAATAAAACCATCAATGTCTGATGGTAATGTTGGTACCCCTGATTGTGCGAATCCTTCCCCCAATCACAACAATCAGGGGTACCAATAGCACCATTAATGGTAATCACAACAATCAGGGGTACCAACAGTACCATGAATGGGGTCCAATTCAGGAGTACCAATAGCACCATTAATGGTAATCACAACAATCAGGGGTACCAACAGTACCATGAATGGGGTCCAATTCAGGAGTACCAATAGCACCATCAATGATAATCAAAACAATCAGGGGTACCAACAGTACCGTCAATGATAAAACTAAAATCAGGGGTGCCAACAACACCATAATTGGTAATCAAAACAATCAGTTGCACCAACAGTACCATCAATGATAAAACAACAATCAGGGGTGCCAATAGCACCATTAACTAATCATTAGTAAGGGATGTCCTCAATCAGGGGTGCCAACGGGAGCCATAAATTTGGGGCCTCCAGTTTAAAATCCGAGGCTGCCAATTCCAGGGGGGGTGCTAAATTCTACAATCAGTGCTACCAACAGTATCATTATCATGTTAAGTTCAAAATCAGTGCTACCAACAATACAATTGGGCATCCCATCTAATAAATCAGGGTTACCAACATTACAACCATTGGGTTGTTCCAACCAGGGGTACCGCCCAAATCATTAACCGGGTTTCTCCTTTACGACCAGGAGTACCAACAATACCGTCTGTGAAGTCTACAATCAGGGGTACCACTACAGGGAAAGAATTCTCAAACTCAGGGTTGCCAACCGCATGATTGGCAATCCTGATAGCTGAAAAAAATCCCTTTTTTTTAAACTACCTTTATCTTTTTCAGCATCATTGTAGATTTTGCCGGCAGTCCAGACAAATTTACCAAACTCCTTTCCCGAATGTTCGGAATAGATCCAATTCTGTTCCCACGTGGCTGGAGAAAAAAGAAAATTAGAAAATGTTCAAAATTCAAGGATAAACTTACGATCTGAGAAGGAATCCTGGAAATAAAGTTCGGCGGTCGCGAAGCCGACGAGGGCCAACAATAGAAAACTTCTCATTTCGTGTTTCTGAAACGTTTACAAAATGAAGGAGGATTTTTTAAACTTTTAACGCGAATTTGACGTCTCCGGACGTGCTTCGTGGGTGAAAAAAAGACCGAATATGAATGTACGGTGGCTTCTTTTTATCGGGAAAGTAAAAACTGAATTCGCCCTCTTATCCGGACAAATGGAACGTTTCTATTGGCCAGGAGCTCTTAGCCAATGAGAATCAACCACGAGTTTCCCCCTCCCCCCAATACCATAACGTCCAAAAGCCGGCTACGTCCTCAACACAAAAAGTTTATCTATTTTACCTTATTTTCAAGAAAAAGATTACAAAAAACAAAAATCACAGCAAAAAATACAAGAAATAATAATTTTCAGTATGATCTTACAAAAATTATGATTTTTTTAAAAATTAAGATCAAAGAGGCACCACATATTAGGCGGGAAAGTTCAAATTTATTTGAAATTTTGACGAAAATAAAGAATTGATGTGAAACAACGGGCTATACGTGAGAAAACTGAGATTTTTGGCATAAAGATCGCTTTTTTTGTCACTATTGAGGCTGTTTCCAGTAAATTCCGCTAGATAGCATGCGTGGAACAACGGGGTATACCTACAGCAGTGGTTCCCAAACCCGTGGGGAGGGGGGATCAAGATTTTTTTTGCAAATATCCCCAAAAAAATTTAGTTTTTCTTTTCCTTCTTTCTTTTTTTGGTGTATGTAATGTCAATTTTATCTTTTTTTGTTCATAAAATACCAAAATGACAATATATTATGCCTCAAAATGAACATAATTTTCATCAAAAACCTTAAAATCGACATTTTACGATCCATTTTTTCGTCAAAAACCTCAAAATCAAGATTCGTATAGTCAAATTTTCGTCCTAAAACCTAAAAATGAAGGTTTCTAAGAGCAATTTTTCGTCAAAAACCTCTAACTCAACATTTAAAAACCTCAAATTTTAACATTCAAAACCAACGTCCCTACCTATTCACCTACCCACCTATTCAGCTATCTATTTACCTACCTACCCACCCATTTACCTACCCATTTACCAATCTATTTACCAATCTATTTACCTACCTATATACCAATCTATTTACCTACCTATATACCTACCCATTTACCTATCTATTTACCTAGCTATATACCTACTTATTTACCCACCTATTTACCTACCTATTTATCTACCTATTAACCTACCTACCTACCCACCTATTACCCACCTATTACCCACTTATCTTCTTTCCTATTTACCCACCTATTTACCTACCTACCCACCTATATACCTACCTATTTATCTACCTATTAACCTACCTACCTACCCACCTATTACCCACTTATCTTCTTTCCTATTTACCCACCTATTTACCTACCTACCTTCCTATTTACCTTCCTATTTATTCACCTATTTACCCACCTATTTACCTACCTATTTACCCACCTATTTACCTAGGTACATAGTTACCTACCCATTTACCCACCTATTTACCTACCTATTTATCTACCTATTAACCTACCTACCTACCTACCCACCTATTACCTACTTTACCACTATTTATACCTATATACCCACCTATTACCCACCTATCTTCTTTCCTATTTACCCACCTATTTACCTACCTATTTACCTACCTATTTATCCTCCTATTTACCCACCTATTTACCTACCTATTTACCTACCTATTTACCCACCTATTTACCTACATAGTTACCTACCCATTTACCTACCCATTTACCTACCCATTTACCTACCTATTTATCTACCTATTAACCTACCTACCTACCTACCCACCTATTACCTTTATTATACCTATTTATACCTATTATACCTCAGCTATTACCCACCTATCTTCTTTCCTATTTACCCACCTATTTACCTTCCTATTTATTCTCCTATTTACCCACCTATTTACCCACACAATTACCTACCTATTTACCCACCTATTTACCTACCTAGTTATCCACACATTTACCTACCTATTTACCTACCTATTTACCTACCTATTTACCTACCTAGTTACCCACCTATTTACCTACCTATTTACCCACACATTTACCTACCTATTCACCCACATATTTACCTTCCTATTTACCTACATACAAAGTATGTACTTCATTAGCATAGTTAGTTAATACCTAATTCATAATATTAAGTAGGTACTTTTTTACAGTAGGTATTTTCTTAAGTACCTATTACCTACTATTTGTAGGTAGGCACTTTTGAAAGTAGTTACCTACCCCATTTACCAAATTTTTGTAGTTAGGTTGTTTTTTTTTTTTTTTTTTTTACGTAGAAGGGTACCTACTTTATAGTATTAGGTGCCACCCATTTACCTTCACCTCCATTACCTTTATTACCCTTCGGTTTAAATTTTCCCAATTAACATTCACCCCCCTCATTCCTACCACCGAGAGGTCCGAGGTATGCAATAAGGTAAGCGAATAGATAAGAAGAAGACGTCTTCGGTCAATCCTTCTTGGTTAAGCTCTACACAACTGACGGAAAATAGAGTTAAGAGGCGTAGTAGCCAATAAATATCTAAATTAATCACCTAATTAATCTCCCATATTGTTCTTATGGGCAAAGGTCACTTGGGAGAGGCCGCCCTTGCTCTTACTTTCTCGATTTTTTTTTATTCACTTGCGATTTTTTCTTTTTTTAACAATCTTGACCAGGGAGGCCTTAACCTTTAAAAAGGCGCCGATATTTCAGGTTTACCCCGGCCTAATTTGAAAAATAAAATAAAAAGAAAAAGTAGAAATATACGCTTGACACAAAGAGCACTGCCAGATCGGAGGAAAAATGAACCAAAAATTAGCTCAGGGTATGAGTAGAGCTTAAGGGGGATTCTCCCATCAGAATTGTTTGTTTCTCATTCAAGAGATCGCAGCACTATCACCCCCAAAATTAGTTTCCTCGTTTTGGGCACTAAAAATGGTCGGAAATTTTTTTTGAAAAGAGCGTTCTCATTCTTTCGGAAAACTACGCACTGTTTAGAAAGCGGTTTTCCCGGAAAATTTTTCCTCGGAAAAATAGGAAATGCAATTTTCCACCAAAACTTTATTTAAAAAAAAACAGGTAGTCATCTTGTAGGTTTTGACGAGCTGATTCCAAATATGCTAATATTAAGACGATCGGATGGATAGATTCGTCGGTACGAGATTTTAAAGGCTTAGATGCTGCGGGGTTCCGGGGAGTTCAATGAGGGGGGCGGGGAGAAAAGATAAATTTTCCCTTTGTCAAGGTCAGGACTCTTCAAACCGGTTTTTATTTCAAGAAACCATTTGCCTGCTTTATTTTCTACAATGTTATCATTCTGTAATTTTAAATTTTTATCCTTTGCAGACTGACTTTTCTAAAATCTGACTTTTTCATCGGTAAAAATCGAAAATCCAGCGTTTTTGTCGCCTCGTAGATCAGAAAAGTTTGGTCCTACAAAAAATCTTAGTAGATCAAATTTGTAGCAAATTTAATAATCTTTAGTTTTGTTTTTATAAAATTTTCTGAAATCTACTACTAATTCACAATTGTTGATTTTGAGTTTTTTGACGAAAAAAGGCTCTTTAAACTTTGATTTTGAGGTTTTTGGACGAAAATTGGGCTTTACAAATGTTGATTTTGAGGTTTTTGGACGATAATTTGGCTTTTAAAATGTCGATTTTAAGGTTTTAGGTGAAAAACAGCCTTAAATTATGTTCAGAAAGAAAAGAAAAACTAAATTTTTGGGGAATATTGGAAAAAAAATCATGAGTCTTCTGTGGTTTTGACTAAATATTATGAAATGGAAAAAAAATCTACCTAACAATCTCACAATAGAGAGAAAAAAATTAAGCCGTTTGAAAAGTTCGATGACCTTGAAGGAGTAAGAGTGATGTGTCATCTTTACTTCCCCAAAATATAACTCCCCTTCCCCGCACCATCTAATCCTTAAAAATCTCGTACCGACGAATCTATTCATCCGATCTTCTTAATATTAGCATATTTGGAATCAGCTCGTCAAAACCTACAAGATGACTACCTGTTTTTTCAAAATTTCTGTTTTGGTGGAAAATTGGATTTTCTATTTTCCCGAGGAAAATTTTTCTGGAAAAACTGCCCCCTAAACAGTAGGTACGTAGTTTTTCAAAAGAATGAGAACGCGCTTTTCAAATTTCCGACCATTTTTAGTGCCCAAAAGGAGGAAACTACTTTTGGGCATCTTCCCTCTCTCTCGCACACTTGGTAGAATTTTGATGTCGGATCCCCCTTAACATAGAAGAAGTGACCGACGAAGGCAGCATCCAGAGGGGTGCAGACAGTAGGTTCCATGGGGTGTGTGCAGGCAGTACCATTGGTGGGTGTGCAGGCAGTACTATAGGAGCAGAAAGTACCAGGGCGTGTGCAGGCAGTACCATTTGGGGCTGTCCAGACAGTACTTTGGGTGCAGAAAGTACCAGGGCATGTGCAGGCAGTACCATTTGGGAGTCTGCAGACAGTATCATTTGGGGGTGTGCAGAAAGTACCAGGGCGTGTGCAGGCAGTACCATTTGGGGCTGTCCAGACAGTACTTTGGGTGTAGAAAGTACCAGGGCATGTGCAGGCAGTACCATTTGGGAGTCTGCAGAAAGTACCAGGGCGTGTGCAGGCAGTACCATTTGGGGCTGTGCAGACCAGTACTATGGGTGCAGAAAGCACCAGGGCATGTGCATGCAGTACCATTTGGGGGTGTGCAGGCAGTACTATAGGAGCAGAAAGTACCAGGGCGTGTGCAGGCAGTACCATTTGGGGCTGTGCAGACAGTACTTTGGGTGTAGAAAGTACCAGGGCATGTGCAGGCAGTACCATTTGGGAGTCTGCAGAAAGTACCAGGGCGTGTGCAGGCAGTACCATTTGGGGCTGTGCAGACCAGTACTATGGGTTCAGAAAGCACCAGGGCATGTGCATGCAGTACCATTTGGGGGTGTGCAGGCAGTACTTTGGGTGCAGAAAGTACCAGGACGTGTGCAGGCAGTACCATTTGGGAGTGTACAGACAGTACTTTGGGTGCAGAAAGCACCAGGGCATGTGCAGGCAGTACCATTTGGGAGTCTGCAGACAGTATCATTTGGGAGTGTGCAGAAAGTACCAGGGCGTGTGCAGGCAGTACCATTTGGGAGTCTGCAGACAGTATCATTTGGGGTGTGCAGAAAGTACCAGGGCGTGTGCAGGCAGTACCATTTGGGGCTGTCCAGCAGTACTTTGGGTGTAGAAAGTACCAAGGCATTGAGGCGTACCATTGGGGGTGTGCAGAAAGTACCAGGGCGTGTGCAGGCAGTACCATTGGGTCGCAGAAAGTACAGGGCGTGTGGCAGTACCATTTGGGAGTCTGCAGACAGTATCATTTGGGGTGTGCAGAAAGTACCAGGGCGTGTGCAGGCAGTACCATTTGGGGCTGTCCAGACAGTACTTTGGGTGTAGAAAGTACCAGGGCATGTGCAGGCAGTACCATTTGGGAGTCTGCAGAAAGTACCAGGGCGTGTGCAGGCAGTACCATTTGGGAGTCTGCAGACAGTATCATTTGGGGGTGTGCAGAAAGTACCAGGGCGTGTGCAGGCAGTACCATTTGGGGTGTCGCAGACAGTACTTTGGGTGTAGAAAGTACCAGGGCATGTGCAGGCAGTACCATTTGGGAGTCTGCAGAAAGTACCAGGGCGTGTGCAGGCAGTACCATTTGGGGGTGTGCAGACAGTACTTTGGGTGTAGAAAGTACCAGGGCATGTGCAGGCAGTACCATTTGGGGGTGTGCAGACAGTACTTTGGGTGCAGAAAGTACCAGGGCATGTGCAGGCAGTACCATTTGGGAGTCTGCAGACAGTTTCATTTGGGGGTGTGCAGAAAGTACCAGGGCGTGTGCAGGCAGTACCATTTGGGGCTGTCCAGACGAGTACTATGGGTTCAGAAAGCACCAGGGCATGTGCCGGCAGTACCATTTGGGGGCTGTGCAGACAGAAGGTGCAGCCAGTACTACGTGGCCAGAGAGTCCAACATTCCTACCAACCTCACATTTCGCTAAATTTCCTCTCGATTCCGCTCTCGCCGTTCACTTTCCGTCTTAGGCGACTCATGGACTTTAAGGTCCCTCCCGTTCTTTTTTCCTCCTTCACCGGGAAGTCCCATTCGACGCCGAGTGAAAGTTCGAATTTTTAGTCGGCTCTCAGCTTCGGTCTCGGACTCAACCGCCATGTCCCCGCCCCTCCGACCCGTTACGTCCTTCTAGCCCAGAAAAGTGAAGTTTTTACCCTATGGATTTACAAAATGAAGCCTAATAAAAGACCTAAGGTAAGACCACATTCCTCATTCTTAGCACCAATCACAAAATTTTATAAAATTTGATCAGTTTTTCAAACGTCCATAACTTCCTCAATTTTTGACCTATTAAATCGATATTTATACCGTTAGAAAAGTATTTTAAAGAGCTTTCCAACAGTATAAATATCGAATAAATTGGTCAAACATTGTGGACATCAGGAGCATATCAAGGTTCATGAAATCGTGCAGCAGTTTGTTAAGGGTTATCACCATATTCGATGTTTTTAGCGAGAAATAAGCGACCCAAAGGTCATTCTGGCATGTTCGGACATGCAAAAGAACTACTGTGGTTATCACAGCTGTTATCAATGGTTGCCATGGTTACCAATGATAGTGGGTTTTTTTCTCTTCGGGATTCGTGATGGGAACGCAAATAGTGAAAGTATATTAAAGGAATTAGGGGAACAGAGAGGGAAAGTGGATTTTGATTTTTGTTATGCCTTTGAAATGTGGTCGGTGCGCTTATTTCGGACTTATTTTTCTCCCCCACTTTTCTTTTGATCTGTTATGGGTATTTAGCGTTACCCAATTTCCGGGTCTACCGGTTTTCGTCGGTCTGGACGTGACCCTTTTTTCTCTCAATGGCCTATCTGTGCAAACCGTTTTTTTGCCGCTGGAAAACGTGCCAGAGTGCCTTATTGGTTTAAAAAGAGTCCACAGCCTCCTAAATTTTCGCTTTCTGCCTTCTTGATCCTATAAAAACGTTTAAACGTCTGTAACTTCCGCAATTTTTGACCGATTTTATCGTTATTTGTACCGTTAGAAAGCTCTTTTAAAACCCTATGAATTATATTAAATGCATAAAATCGCTCAAAACCTTCTTTATCCCTCAAAAACGGATTTGAAAGATCATCACTGTTCAATTTAAGCCATATTTCACGTTTAAACGTCTGTAACTTCCACCATTTATAACCGATTTTATCGTTATTTATACCATTAGAAAGCTCTTTTAAAACCCTATGAATTACATTAAATCCATAAAATCGCTCAGAACCCTCCTTAGCCCTCAAAAACGGATTTAAAAGGTCATCGCTGTTCAATGTAAGCCCGATTTCATTTTTAAACGTCTGTAACTTCCACAATTTTTAACCGATTTTATCGTTATTTATACCGTTGAAAAGCTCTTTTCAAGCGCTGCAAATGTTACTTAGTGCATAAAACCGCTCAGCCCTCTCTTTATCCCTCAAAAACTGATTTGAAAGGTCATCGCTAGTCAATGTAAGCGAGATTTCATGTTTAAACGTCTTCAAATTCCACAATTTTTGACCGATTTTATCGTTATTTATACCGTTAGAAAGCTCTTTTTAAGCGCTACAAATATTAATTAGTGCATAAAATCGCTCAGCCCTCTCTTTATCCCTCAAAAACGGACTTCAAAGTTAAATGCTGGTCGAAGTACAATTTTATGGTTTAACGTGTGTAACTTCCGCAATATTTGACCGATTTTGTTGCTATTTATACCGTTGGAAAGCTCTTTTTCAGCGCTAGAAATATTACTTAGTGCATAAAATCGCTCAGAAACCTCCTAAGCCCTCAAAAACCGACTGAATCTCTCTAAGTCGATGTGGCATCTTTTCGCACATCCTTCAACTTCTCCAAAATCCCCTTTTAGCCTATAACACTCTCGGTTTTTGTTGTTTTAATGTTAAATAACATCTTAAATAATGGTCGTCGGTTATTTTTTTTTATCTTGAACGCCTTTCTAAAATGTGCGGGTGGGGAAAGGGGGCACATTCAATAACCTCACCACACCCCAGATCGGCCTTTTAATTATAATGGAACCCTTTTTCGACCATATTTTAATGTAGAACGGGAAGTTACGTCATTTCCAATTCAACATTTCGTAACGTACATTCTAAAATTTTCCCCCCAAAATGCTAATCGCGTTTTCTTCTTTGGTCCAGCTATTTTTCTTCTTATCTTGAATTGTTTAAAAATTAATTAGCGTCATCAAGTGTGAAAAGGATGCGCATGACGTAGTAGGTCAGTCATGCCAACCAAATATCACCCAGAGGGGCGGAACGCTGCCACAAGTCCGTAGACCTTCACTTTTGATTTGACAATCTCCAGTCAAATAAAAATGGAAAGTAAAGAAAAAAACTGAAAGTGTGCGAATTATTGGTCACTTTTTTTTTAATAACGAAGGTAGGGGAACAAAAAAGGAAAGCAAACTTGAATATCTTTTCTGGTCCAAGAGTCCTAAATGGTCGAAATGGATGCTGCAGCATCTCCACTTTCATGAAGAATCATCCAGGAGTGAAAGGACATCATTTCGCTGACGTAGTTATGACGTCACTGGACACTCCTAGATAAAGTTCAAGGGTTTTCTTGTCCTATGTCCGATTTCGAACCTATTAGGCCACCGTGACGCAGGTTGCATTCCTTTTGAAAATTTCGCCGGTAGTGAACGGCGGGGGAGTCAAGAAATGATGGTTGCGTCATTTTTTTTATCTCTCTCTCTCTCTCTCACCACAGGCTTGCCTCTCCGATGACATAACGGTTCGCACAGATATCGATTTTCACAAAAATTAAACATTTTTCTTGGTGGGCGCTTTTCGTCAATTGAAGGTTTCCTTATTTACCTTCGGTAACGACCCCACGCGCTCTTTAATTAATAATGAGTCTTGAAACAGGTGACATACTTTCTACATGGTACCGCACACACCCTTTTTTGACCTAGAAAACAAATATTTAATAAAGAAAGGACATTTTGCTTCTGGGTTGGCACTGAGGTCATTTTGGTTGAGGTCATAGGAAGTGTGAAATGGTGGGCATTAGCGAGAAATGGTGCTGACAATGCGAGCATTGTCCATATGAGTGCTACCTCTGCACCTACCAACAATTGCCTATGCTGCTAGTAATGGATGGGGATGACCCAAATATGGCGCGAGACGTTCTGCCTACCCTGAACACAGAAATCATTTCCAGGATGGCAATAGCCTGCCCAAAGATGGTAGCAGAGCATTGTCCATATGAATGCTACTGGACACTAGCTACCAACTTGGTATGCACAAGCTAATTCTGCTAGTGATGTGAAATATCCAAAGGTTGAGACCTTCTGCTTACCCACACAGAAATCATTAGGATGGCAATAGTCTGCCCAAAGACCGTAGCAGAGCACTGAAAACCAAATGGGCACTTTCTACTCACCATGCACACGCTTATGCTGTATAGGGATGGTCCTGTCATGACACTTATGTATATATTTTGCTTTGTTGTAGAAAATGGGACGCTGACAAGGCCTCAAAAAGATGTACTGGACACATTTGATATTCGGTGAGTAGCTCTCCTGGTGACATCTTAAATTAACCTTTTTGTTTCAGCGCTTGTTTTGGGCCTTGTACATCTCTCAACATGGACCTTTGGAACTAAACCAGGAGTGAGTATCCTATAAGGGAATACCTGCTTATAAGTTTCTTTGCAGTATTTGGACTTTGACAATTTACCGGAAACGAATTTCTCATGCGAAGGGAAGGTTATCGGCGGCTATTACGCGGACGTCGAGACGGGCTGTCAGATGTTCCACGTCTGCACGATCGGTCAAAAAGGTAATAAGATAAAAAGTACGTGGGCGTGTGTATAATCGAGCGATTCATTTATGGTTGATGTTTCTTTTGAAGCGGAAGTAACCGACATCAAGTTCCTATGTCTGAACGGGACGGTTTTCGACCAGGAGACACGCGTCTGCGAAAGAATCGATGAAGTCGACTGTTCGAAATCTGAAGATTTCTTCGGACTTAACCTCGAATTATACGGAAACAACGGGAATTTTGGGTAATCCTGATACTCCCTAACCATCCTTAACCCTCCCTAACCATCCCTAACCATCTCTAATGCTATATATGTTTGTAGGATACAACCTGAGAATGAATTCGAGTGTGAGGACTGTGGTACTGAAGATTATGACTTAGAGACGACGACGACTACGACAACGACGACGCCAAAGCCGACGACGACGACAACAACGACTACCACGACCACTCAGCCGCCAAAAGCATACCCAGCCTCAAGTCCGGAGACGTTCGCAGCACTTCTCGCTCTGCACAACGCCTTCCAGGAAAGCTTCAACGCTAAAGTGAAACCTCCTCCACCTCGTGTCATCAACAACGCGTTCCAAACGACGAAACCGCCATATCGTATCGAATACCTCAACCAACCTCCCCGCCAAAAGCCGATCTACCAACCAACGACTCCATTGCCGAAAGCAAACTACCACCATTTTTCAAGCAGCGACGCCAGTTTCGGACACAGTTTTGACCAAGATAAGCCGTATAACTTCCAATTTTTTCATTCCCGGAAGCTAGAAGAGCCCCAGAAAGAAGTCTCCGTTGTGACCAGCACGAGCACAAGCACAAGCGTCCGTACTTCGAAGAACCTCACCGAATACGACTACGACGACCTCGATTTCTACGACGTCCCCAAACTAAGGCAGAAACGCGAAGAGCACCATCCTAACCACCGCTACCCCGAAGAGCACCACAAGAAAAACGACACACGCGAAAACTTCCTCAAAAACCTCCTCAATTCCATCGACATGGAAGACACAGAACGCGACAAAATGGTCAAGTTCTTCATAAAAGAAGAACAGCAAATGGAAGGTGGTATGCTCAACAAACTCGGGCATAAACTTGGCGAAATCATAATGGAAGACGTCAACAAAACGATTCAGAAGCAAAACGATTCGTTAGACTTGGATGAGCTCAGTCGCCTCTGGAGGCTTCACTACGAAGAAATGAGTCAAGAAGTAAACCTCGATTTTGCCGTCGATAATAAACTAAGGACCAAACGCGATTTAAAAGAAAGGCCCGTTTTTGAAGAAGTGGACGAAGGCGATTTCACGACGGCGCCCTACAGAAGGGTCGCTCAGAAGCAAAGGACAACCTCTAGGCCTGTTAAAAGCATCCGTTTCAACTACGAGACGTCCAAAAACCCTCCAGAACCGCCCGAAAACGAAGAAACCAAGCTCACCACTTCTGCATATCGAAGAACGACATCCAGGCCAAGAAGGCTCAAAACGCGAATCCACAGCACCACCAGCCAAACTCCCAAAAGTGATGGCCACTTTAAAATTGAAACTTCTGAATCCTTAAGACAAAGGGTGAGGACGACGGCTCCTTCAGAAGCTATCTTAAGTGATGACCTTCCTAGAGAAGTCACCAGGCCTAGACAAAGGCCTGCAGATGATGATTCATTGAGTACTGTCGAAAGGAGACCAAATATTGATGCATCTGGTGAATCCTTAAGACAAAGAGTGAGGACAATGACTCCTTCAGAAGCTACCAGAGGTGATGACCTTCCTAGAGAATTCACCAGGCCTAGACAAAGACCTGCAGATGATGATTCATTGAGTACTGTTGAGAGGAGACCAAATATTGATGCTTCTGGTGAATCCTTAAGACAAAGGGCGAGGACAACGGACCCTTCAGAAGCTACCAGAGATGATGACCTTCCTAGAGAAGTCACCAGGCCTAGACAAAGACCTGCAGATGATGATTCATTGAGTACTGTCGAGAGGAGACCAAATATTGATGCTTCTGGTGAATCCTTAAGACACAGGGCGAGGACAACAGATACCTTAAGAGGTGATGACCCTCCTAGAGAGAGTGTCACCAGGCATAGGCCAAGTGATACATTAAGTATCCAGAGAAGACCAAATAGTAATGTTTCTGGTGAATCCTTAAGACAAAGGGTGAGGACGACGGTTCCTGCAGAAGATACGTTGAGAGGTGATGATGATGATGATGATGACATTCCTAGAGTAAGCGTCACCAGGCCTAGGCAAAGGCCTGATGATTCATCGAGTATGGTCCAGAGGAGACCAAATAGTGATGTTTCTGGTGATTCCTTTAGACAAAGAGTCAGGACGTTTCCTGCAGAAGATACGTTGAGAGGTGATGACCTTCCTAAAGAGAGGCCTGATGATTCGTCGAGAAAGGTCAAGAGACCACCTAGCGATGAACAATCGCCCCCTCAAAGGACTTCCAGCAGTCCAGCTCAAAGCGAAGTGCCAAAAAAGACGAGATCGAGGGGCCACGTGCGAGGAGGTAGGATCACCGAGGAGGTCACATCGACCACCACGATCCGCACCTCGATCCTCCCCGACCAGAAGCCAGATCCGGATTTCAACTGCGAGGACAAAGTCAAAGGTGGCTTCTACGCTGACATCCTCAACGACTGCCGTGGCTTTTTCATTTGCTCACAGGGACAAATTAACGGGCCGTATGTATCATTCAGGTACCTATAACCTATAAACCTCTAACTTTATAGGCTTCTCAAATCCCATTTCTGGTGCGGCGCCACCACCAAATTCAACCAGAGGAGCAGAACGTGCCAGGCCGAGAATCTCGTCGAATGCTCAATCTCCGCTCGTTATTTTCACCTCAACGACGACTTCCGCGTTCCAGGTACGACAACCAGAATGCGCCACCTCAATCCTTAACCTTTCTTTCTTTCAGAGTCCGAATCCGACTTAAGAGGAACGTTTGAACCATCGAAGGTGAAAAACTAATAGTTTTATATTTGTAATTTGTTGTTTTTAATGTAAAAAATTTATATAATGTATTTAACTGTTTTAATCTTTGTACATGTATTGTAGTATTAAATCGATTCAAGAGCACCATAGTCATTACATTGTTGCAACCTCCCTTGGGTTTATAACCATGGTAACCTAACAACAATGGCACCCACGTATGCTGAAATTTCCACCAAATTATCTTCCGATTGTCCCACATATCTCACAATTACCGCACATTGTATATCCCAGGTTACCACATATCTCCTTATCACACACATATCTCCTGAACACCCAAAGTGTCTCTCCTGATTACCTCTATTTAACTAGCTCCTGGATTTCCCCTATAGCCTGAATACCCCTTATTATCTCCTGAATTACCCCTAACTCTCCTGATTACTCCTAACAGAACTATTCTCTGTTCCTCCTATCACCTGATTAACTATCCCCTGGTTACACCTAAATATCCTCGTTATTACTCCGAACTATCCCCTGATTAATCCTAACTATCCAGTGATTAATCCTAAATATCTCCTGATTATTCCTAACAATCTCCTGATTGTTCCTATCTCCTAATTACCCCTAATATCTTCTGGATTACTCCTAAGTCCTAACTATTTCCTTTTTACACCCAACTATCCCCTTTTTACTCTTAACTTTCCACCTTTTTTACTCCTAACTTTCCCCCCTTTTTACTCCTATTATCCTTTTTACTCCTAACTTTCCCCTTTTTTAATTTCCCCCCTTTTTTACACCTAATTTTCCCCCCTTTTTACTCCTAACTATTCCCATTTTTACTCCTAACTATACCCATTTTTACCCTTTAACTATCCCCTTTTTTCTTTCCTATCTCCTGATTACTCCTAACTATCTCCTGCTTACTCCTAACTATTTCCTGATTACTCCTAACTATCTCCTGATTACTCCTAACTATTTCCTGATTACTCCTAACTACCTCCTGATTACTCCTAACTATCTTTTGATTACTCCTAACCTTCTCCTGATTACTCCTAACCATCTCCTGATTACTCCTAACCATTTCCGGGTTACTCCTAACTATCTCCTGATTACTCCTAACCATCTCCTGATTACTCCTAACCATCACCTGATTACTCCTAACCATCTCCTGATTACTCTTAACTATGTTCTGATTACTCTTAACTATGTTCTGATTACCTACTCCTAACTATTTCCTGATTAACCATTAATTAACCATCTCCTGATTACTCCTAACCTTCTCCTGATTACTCCTAACCATCTCCTGATTACTCCTAACCATCTCCTGATTTCTCCTAACCATCACCTGATTTCTCCTAACCATCACCTGATTAATCCTAACCATCTCCTGATTTCTCCTAACCATCACCTTATTACTCCTAACCATCTCCTGATTACTCCTAACCATCTCCTGATTACTCCTAACCTTCTCCTGATTACTCCTAACCATCTCCTGATTACTCCTAACCATCTCCTGATTACTCCTAACCATCTCCTGATTACTCCTAACCATCTCCTGATTACTCCTAACCATCTCTTGATTACTCCTAACCATCTCCTGATTACTCCTAACCATCTCCTGATTACTCCTAACCATCTCCTGATTACTCCTAACCATCTCCTGATTACTCCTAACCATCTCCTGATTACTCCTAACCATCTCCTGATTACTCCTAACCATCTCCTGATTACTCCTAACCATCTCCTGATTACTCCTAACCATCTCCTGATTACTCCTAACCATCTCCTGATTACTCCTAACCATCTCCTGATTACTCCTAACCATCACCTGATTACTCCTAACCATCTCCTGATTACTCCTAACCATCACCTGATTACTCCTAACCATCTCCTGATTACTCCTAACCATCTCCTGATTACCTACTCCTATCCCCTGATTACCTACTACTATCTCCTGATTACTCTTAACTATGTTCTGATTACCTACTCCTATCTCCTGATTACCTACTCCTAACTATCTCCTGATTAACCATTAATGTCTCATGGATCACTCCTGATTATCTCCTAATTTACTCCTATCTCCTGATTACTCCTATCTTCTGATTACTCCTTACCATCTACTGGAGTACTCCTATTTCCAGATTACTCCTAACTATTGGCTGATAACTCCTAACTATTTACTCCTAACTACATATTGGTTGATTGCCCAACATCGTTCCAGACGTTCTCGAGAGGAAACAAATCAGACAACTGTTTAAAACATAATTTTATTTTCATACCATTTTTACCCCCAACTTAACAGCAGAGTTCAGAAACAAAAGAATCAACAGCTACACATTTTTTTTTTCTATCTATACAAACTAACATAGACGATTTCTCTTCCGATTAACAATTTATACATTTTTTAAATTTTTTTTGATACATTTTTTCTTTTTCTTTTACGATTATTCACATAATTTATACATAACTACGTCATGATAGATCCAAGCATGAGTATACAGACGCCATATTTGAATTAGGGAAGTAGAGGGGGGGGGATCCAACATTCAGTTTTATACAGAGTCGCACATTTAAGCGTATAAACACCAAAAAATGAAAGTAAGCTCGAGGGGACCGAAAAAGAAGCTTTTGTAACTGTTATTAGTAACCGTTAGTGACCCAGGTATATACAAGGAACTCCAGGGTTATTGGCTCGAAATTTTTATGCTAAAAGGGCTAATTGATCCCGTTTTTTTGTTTTTTTCAATCAGGAAGAAACGACGCGTCGCGGAAGATTTTCCGAAACAAAAATTTCTTGGAGTGAGCTGATCTAGGTGGCCGTGGTAATTTGAAAATGGCGGCCATCTTTTCTTAAATCGCTCTAAACTCCTGCCATCTATTTTTTTAAAATACAATTATCTAATTTACATAACATATTCACAACATAATTTTTTTTTCTCAATATATATTCTTTTCCAATACGCACAAAAATGAAAGTGCAATAAAACATAAATTTACCCTACTTTCTATAAATTGAATATGGAGAAAACGGAGGGGAAAATGATGTGACGTCATTTGCACGTGTTTTGACGCTAACGGTTTTTTTCATCGTCACGTTTTCCCTCTGAAGTCCCGATTATTGTCCCCGCTGATTGGGTGGCTGTTTTTATTGTCTTAATTAATGAAAAATAAATGAAATGATATGTTAATTCTGAAAAAAATTGTGGGGGAGTTTTTTTTTGTGCATAAACGGCGGGGTAAAAAAGAGAAAGGAGTGCAAATTTCGTTTTTCCTTCATCCTCCCGACCAAAAAAGCTCCTTTTCTCGCATTTTGATGAATTTTAGTCGATTAACAGTTGCAGTTCGGGTTCGCCTGACCTTGAGGTCCTTGCTCGGTCAAACGCGTACCTTTCGCGCCCGTCAACAGGTTCGGATCGGAATCCAAACTTTCCGACATTTTATCGCAGATTATGTCGACGAGCCTTTCGAAAACGGCCTGGAAAAGAAAGTCGTTACTATGGAGACGTTGGTCGCTTATTTACCTTGACGTAGATGTTTTCTTTGGCGGAAGTTTCGAAAAATTCAATTCCTAGTTGCTGTGCGAGCTGCTTACCGCGTTCGACCGAGATGACCCTTTCGTCTTCCATGTCGCATTTGTTCCCTACCAAAATCACTTGTGCGTTGTCCCACGAATACGTCTTTATCTGGGTCACCCTGTATAGAAACATTGAATTAGAGAAGTCCCAAGAATGCTGCAAGCAGAAGCGTCTACTACTGTATATGGTCTACTACTATACGTCTACTACTATATGGAGACACTGGTGACACTTTTGGTAAGCTCGTTGCTATGGTAACGAGGGATCCAGGTTGGGGTGTCGATGGTACTTGCTGCAGGGAATGGACCTAGGCTCTACTTGCTTCAATAGCACGCTCTTGATAAACTCGTTGTTATGGTAACTAGCGAACAAAGTTGGCTTGTCATTGGTGCTTCCTTCGTAATGGACAAGCTAGGCTATTGCTTCCATGGTAACGCTCTTGGTAAGCTCGTTGCTATGGTAACCAGCAATCAAGGTTGGCATGTCATTGGTGCTTCCTGCTTAATGGACAAGCTAGGCTCTTGCTTCCATGGCAACGCTCTTAGTAAGCCCGTTGGCAACGCTCTTAGTATGCCCGTTGGCAACGCTCTTAGTATGCCCGTTGGCAACGCTCTTAGTAAGCCCGTTGGCAACGCTCTTAGTAAGCCCGTTGCTATGGTAACGAGTGATACTGTTGTGATTGGTGCGTATGGAATGGAATCTACCTACCAGTCTTGAACGCTGTTGAATGACTCCTCGTTCGTAATATCGTACATGAGTATGAAGCCCATAGCTCCCCTATAATAAGCAGTAGTGATCGTCCGGTATCTCTCCTGGCCTGCGGTGTCCCAAATTTGAAGCTTGACGCGTTTTTCGTTCCTGAATACGGTTTTGACTTTGAAGTCGATTCCGACGGTGGAGACGAAAGCGGAGGTGAACGAGTCGTCGGCGTATCGGAAGAGGAATGAAGTCTTGCCGACGCTCGAGTTACCGATGATGAGCAACTTGAACATGTAATCGAAATTCTGGTCGGCGGCGTCTTTCTGCCATTTCGGATCGGCGGCCATCTCTAAGGAAAAGCTGAAAAACAAAGGTGGCATCGGTTAGAAGTTTACGTTGGCGGGTTCGGGCTCCAATGACCCCCGCCAATGGAACAGAACGGCTCGGCTACTTTGGCAAGCGGCGTTCATAGCCCAAACCGTCCAAGTCATCCAAACCGGCGAAACGGCCCTATCCAACACAAAAGGCCCAAACTGCCTAAAAAAGTCTAAACCTCCCAAACTGCCTAAATCGCCCAAACTGCCTGAAACAACCAAACCAGCGAAACAGCCCTATCCAACCCCAAAAGGTCCAAACTGCCTAAATCACCCAATTCAGCGAAACGGCCCTATCCACCCCCAAAAAGGTCCAAGCTTCCTAAAACGCCCAAACTTCCCAAGCTGCCTAAAACGCCCAAACTTCCCAAACTGCCTGAATCGCCCAAACCGCCCAAACTGCCTAAAACACCCAATAAAGCGAAACGGCCCTATCCACCCCTAAAAGGCCCGAACTGCCTAAAACGCCCAAACTTCCCAAACTGCCTAAATCGCCCAAACTGCCTAAAACACCCAATAAAGCGAAACGGGCCTATCCACCCCTAAAAGGCCCAAACTGCCTAAAACGCCCAAACTTCCCAAACTGCCTAAATCTCCCAAACCAGCCAAACTGCCTAAAACACACCCTAAAGGCCCAAACTGCCTAAAACACCCCCAAAGGCCCAGACTGCCTAAATCGCCCAAACCAGCGAAACGGCCCTATCCACCCCCAAAAGGAATAAACTGCCTAAAATGCCCAAACCAGCAAAATGGCCCTATCCACCCCAAAAGGCCCAAACTTTATTATCCACCCCAAAATTCCCAAACTGCCAAAAACACCCAATATGGCCAAACCACTCTGACCAAGTGGTCGGGGTGTTGCATGTTGTTGGGTAAACTGCCCTAACTGCCTAAAACACCCAATACGGCCAAGCCCACCCTAGTAGCCCAAACTGCCTAAATCACCCAATTCAGCGAAACGGCCCAATCCATCCCAAAAAGGCCCAAACTGCCTAAAACCCCCAAACCAGCGAAGCGGCCCTATCCACCGCAAAAAGCCCAAACTGCCTAAAACGCCCTATGCGGCGAAGCCCACCCTAGTAGCCCAAACTGCCTAAATCAACCAAACCAGCCTAACCACCAGCGAGAGGCTTTCGTTCCAAAGATCACCAGTCCGACCCTACCGCCAATTTTTTTATATTATAGCTCGAAACCAATATCTTTTATCTAAAAAATTGATTCTCGATGCCTTCCAACATTTTGTACTCCACGACACGCCCACACTTTTTAAACCTCCCCCTTTTTCGACCCCATTTATCCTTGACCCCCATTCATATTTTTCGTCATAATCATAACAGAAATAAAATTTTTTTTTTCAACATTTTTATTTCTTAGTTTTCGTTGCCATGGTTATAGGAGAGCGGAAAGAAAAATGTATATACCTTCTTTGATTTTTACAAGTCCTCTTATGAATGAAATTTAACACTTGCTAGCCTAAAATTAAGGCTAAAAACACGATAGCACTGATGATAGTCACACGCGCATAGTCGAAAAAAGGCGAAATGTTAAAAATGTCGACAAATCTCCCTGAGAAGGGTTGGACCTCTTTTTTTACGCGGAGAGGATTTTCATTGAGTTTCGGAAGCTTTCGCGAAAAGGGGTTCAAAGGGTGGTGACGTCACAGGGTGGAAAAATTCAGGCCTCCCCGAACGTCCATGCGCGGGCCACCCGTCAGTCCGGGAACGAGAACGTATATTGATTTTTATCCGCGGCCTTCTCGATCGATGAGAAGAAACCCTTAAGAGAAGTGACGTCATAGGGCTGATAGTCATACAAGAATTTTGAGATGCCTCCTTGATAATCGCATCGACCAAACTGGCTAGGAGTTCATAGGAAGCCACGCTAGAGTTCAGCACTATTGAGGCACCAGTATCGCACTCGGTTTTAGAAAAATACCTAAAAAAGACTATTTAGGGACTATAGACGGTATATAGTAACTATAAGCGCTATGTGGGAACTACCGGCGCTACATGGTAACTATAGACGGTGCATGGGAAATACAGGAGCTATATAGGAACCACACGCGCTATATGGGAACTATAGGCGCTATATTATGGGAACTATAGTCTCTATATTATGGGAACTATAGGAGCTATATGGGAACTATAGGCGCTATATGGGAACTACACTCTCTATATGGGAACTATAGGAGCTATATGGGAACTATAGGCGCTATATTATGGGAACTATTGCCTCTATATTATGGGAACTATAGGCTCTATGTAAGAACTATAAGTGAACAACAGGCACTATATGAGAACTAGACACGCTATATGGGAACTACAGGAGCTATATGGGAACTACACTCTCTATATGGGAACTATAGGAGCTATATGGGAACTATAAGCGCTATATTATGGGAACTATTGCCTCTATATTATGGGAACTATTGCCTCTATATTATGGGAACTATAGGCTCTATGTAAGAACTATAAACGCTATATATGAACAACAGGCACTATATGAGAACTACACACGCTATATGGGAACTAAAGGAGCAATATGGGAACTACAAGCGCTATATTGGAACTACACGCGCTATATGGGAACTATAGGAGCTATATGGGACCTATAAGAGCTATATGGGAACTATAGGAGCTATGTAGGAACTATGGTATATAGGAGCTATATAGGAACTATAGGAGCTATATAGGAACTACACGCTCTATTTGGGAACTATAGGAGCTATATGGGAACTATAGGCGCTATATTATGGGAACTATTGCCTCTATATTATGGGAACTATAGGCTCTATGTAAGAACTATAAGTGAACAACAGGCACTATATGAGAACTAGACACGCTATATGGGAACTACAGGAGCTATATGGGAACTACACTCTCTATATGGGAACTATAGGAGCTATATGGGAACTATAAGCGCTATATTATGGGAACTATTGCCTCTATATTATGGGAACTATTGCCTCTATATTATGGGAACTATAGGCTCTATGTAAGAACTATAAACGCTATATATGAACAACAGGCACTATATGAGAACTACACACGCTATATGGGAACTAAAGGAGCAATATGGGAACTACAAGCGCTATATTGGAACTACACGCGCTATATGGGAACTATAGGAGCTATATGGGACCTATAAGAGCTATATGGGAACTATAGGAGCTATGTAGGAACTATGGTATATAGGAGCTATATAGGAACTATAGGAGCTATATAGGAACTACACGCGCTATATTGGAACTACACGCTCTATTTGGGAACTATAGGAGCTATATGGGAACTATAGGCGCTATATTATGGGAACTATTGCCTCTATATTATGGGAACTATAGGCTCTATGTACGAACTATAAGCGCTATATGTGAACAACAGGCACTATACGAGAACTACACACGCTATATGGGAACTAAAGGAGCAATATGGGAACTACAAGCGCTATATTGGAACTACACGCGTTATATGGGAACTATAGGAGCTATATGGGACCTATAAGAGCTATATGGGAACTATAGGAGCTATGTAGGAACTATGGGATATAGGAGCTATATAGGAACAACACGCGCTATATTGGAACTACACGCTCTATTTGGGAACTATAGGAGCTATATGGGAACTACAGGAGCTATATGGGAACTACAAGCGCTATATTGGAACTACACGCGCTATATGGGAACTATAGGAGCTATATGGGACCTATAAGAGCTATATGGGAACTATAGGAGCTATGTAGGAACTATGGTATATAGGAGCTATATAGGAACTATAGGAGCTATATAGGAACTACACGCGCTATATTGGAACTACACGCTCTATTTGGGAACTATAGGAGCTATATGGGAACTATAGGCGCTATATTATGGGAACTATTGCCTCTATATTATGGGAACTATAGGCTCTATGTACGAACTATAAGCGCTATATGTGAACAACAGGCACTATACGAGAACTACACACGCTATATGGGAACTAAAGGAGCAATATGGGAACTACAAGCGCTATATTGGAACTACACGCGTTATATGGGGACTATAGGAGCTATATGGGACCTATAAGAGCTATATGGGAACTATAGGAGCTATGTAGGAACTATGGGATATAGGAGCTATATAGGAACAACACGCGCTATATTGGAACTACACGCTCTATTTGGGAACTATAGGAGCTATATGGGAACTACAGGAGCTATATGGGAACTACAAGCGCTATATTGGAACTACACGCGCTATATGGGAACTATAGGAGCTATATGGGACCTATAAGAGCTATATGGGAACTATAGGAGCTATGTAGGAACTATGGGATATAGGAGCTATATAGGAACAACACGCGCTATATTGGAACTACACGCTCTATTTGGGAACTATAGGAGCTATATGGGAACTACAGGAGCTATATGGGAACTACAAGCGCTATATTGGAACTACACGCGCTATATGGGAACTATAAGAGCTATATGGGAACTATAAGAGCTATATAGGTACTACAGGAGCTATATAGAAACTACAAGAGCTATATAGGAACTGTAGGCGCTATATGGGAAGTGGGAATTATAGGCGCTATATAGGAAGCATAGGTTGAAGGTCAGTGGAGGTGATCGGAGAGTGAAGGGAGTTGATGTGCATGATTGGAGCTACAACCAAGATTGGAGGAAGGTCAAGGATGGTTAAGGGTATATTTAGTGTGGAAAGGTCTGTAGATCCCTTCTTTTTTAGAAAGTTCAAGTATCCTCCTTAACTACCAGACCTTTTTGCACTGATAGGAGTCGTGGCGTTGTTGTACCAAAAGCGAATTCGTAATTCGCCGCCCTTTTGGGGCGCATGTCCGCCCTTTATCGACCGCTTTGAGATACGAAACGTAAATTTTGAGGGAGGCTATACGTCCTAATTGTGCAAGTAAGTAAATTTTTGAATTTTTTGATTTCATAAGGTCAAAATGCGATGATGTTTCTCTGATTCAAGATTTGGATATTTGTTGCAGGTCGCAATATGTCGTGTGTTTACTCCCCAGTCGATTATTCGCTCTGGAGCCTCTTTTCCAAAGTGAGCAAGTCCATTTTGGAACGGATAGTTCTCCTCCACGTGTTCAACGAGCGGGGAAGCAGCGCCCTCTTCATCACCAACGACGACACCGTCTACGCACTAGGAAGCAACATCCGGGCAATCGATCCTTTCAAAGTTTTCAGCATAAAAACAGACATGTTTGGATTCCTCGGCATAGGAGAAACCGTCCACACGAAAGAGCCATTGGAGGTTCCCGAACTTAGCGGAGAAAACATCGTTTCTTTCAGCTCAGGGCTTGACCACACGCTCGCCCTTTCGGAAAGCGGCGACCTCTATGTCTGGGGAAGGAACCAACACCATCAATTAGGCAACATCCACCCTGGGACCGTCAACAGGCCATTTTTGAAAATCAAAAACCAAGTTAGGGCAATAGCAACAGGCGACAACTACAGCTTAGTCTTACTCAATAACAGCACGATCATGCATTTTGGGACATTGAAGTCAGAAAAAGAAGTCATAGCGATTCCCACTGTAGTACAGTTTCCAGGATTCTCCCAGGTATGCGTTTCTGAGATTTCCTGTGGAGCTAGACACGCTGCAGTCCTTGGAAGCGAAGGTGAAGTATACATCTGGGGTGATAACTCCGAAGGGCAGCTTGGGCACGGTTTCGTCAAAGGATTTTACGAACATCCGGTCCGATTTGCCACCGAAAATCTCAAAGTTGAGAAGCTCGGATGTGGCATAACGTCGACCATAGTCCTCTACGACAACGGCGAACTGGGAGCATTCGGATGCGTAGGCGACGTCTGCAAATTCCAACGCCCCGTCATATCATTCGTCGTCAAAGATACCATCCTCTGCGTCCAAACAGAGCAGTCAAACCACCACATCTTCAACATAGTCTCCTCCGACAAAATGTTCGGCCTACGACCCATCCAGTTCAAAGGCAAAAACTGGCAAAACGTCTTCGGCGGAAGATCAACTCCTCAATTCATCCGTGGCGGATACGACGTCCATTCTATCCCCGTTCTACCCAAAAGAGACATTTCCATCCTTTACAACAACAAAGAAAAATCCGACCTCAAGATACTACTAAAAGACGGCGAGCTATACTGCCATAAATTGATACTATCATCGTTTTCATCGTATTTTTCCAATTTGGAAGCCAACGTTGAGGTCATCGATGTCCAAATATATAACCCAAATGCATACCGTTGTTTCATCAAATATATCTATACTGGGAAATTGGATCCTTTAGATATACTAGAGCTGACAGATTTGTATAAGATAAGTTCTATCTATTCTGAGCACGAATTGAACCAGTATGTGGTTCATTTGTATAGAAACCAGCTTTCCAATAACAATGTGACATTCGCTTATGAGTACGCAAAGGAGCTAAAAGTGGACGAGCTGATTGGGATATGTCAGAAGTTCGCTAGCGTACAGCTTGACAAGATGGATGTGATTGAGGAGCTCGCTATGGCGCTTGGGCAGATCCTCCTGACTGTGGAGACCGTTTCAGACACCTATTTGTACGCTACGGTATCTAACCTGGGGCGTTTGAAGGACCTCTGTGCGGACTTCGCAGCCAGAAACTGGGACAGCGTCGTCCTCTCGAAGAGCTTCGAAAATCTCCCTGCTCAGGTGAGGTGCGCCTTTATGAAGGATTCTGCTACCATCAAAAATAGAACGAAAATCACCAGCGGATATGACGATGCATAAATTTACATATCAAGAGTGCAACTGGTCCTGCTCTACTTAAAAATGTACAAAAAAAGCTTGTTGACAATAAAAAATGATTATTTTTTTTCTTATTTCTTGTCAGTCGACCGGTGCTATGAAGCAAGTTTGAAGCCCTTCTATCGGCTTTACGTTTTCGAAGCATTTGATTTTAAACTTCTTAGCATTTTTGGGCTTCGTGTACCAATATCGGTTATCGCGAAATCGTGGCCTTCCGCACGTTCCGCAGAGGTCTTGGAGTCCGTCGCGTTTCTTGCAGGCTTTCGACTTCTTGTTGAGGAGAGCGGTGACGTAGTTGTAGCTCGCGGTTCGCGCTTCGTTGAGGGTCTTCGAAGTCGAGAAAAACGAAGTGTAGTAATCGCAGAGCATGTCGAATTCTGACCATTTTTCGCATCCTTTACCGTAAATTTTTCGGTGTGTGTCACCCATTGTGTAGCCAAAATCATATGGATCAAAGTAGAAAACCATAAGTGCGACTTTTATATAAGACCGTCCGGAAAGTGCAACCTAGAGTAGTGCAACCGATAGCTTGCTGCATGTTCTGTAAAGCAACGATTGCAACCTAGAGTAGTGATGTCACATTTTGCAGCAACCAATGGCTTCCTGCAAATTCTATTAAGTAACCTGAAACTGATCGATTCTTCCAGCAGTCTCTACAGCAGCAAATAGCTTGATGAATGTTTTGCAAAGCAGATGTCACATTTTACAGCAACCAATAGCTTCCTGCACTGATTTATTCGTGCAGCAATCTCTACAGCAACAAATAGATAGCGCATGTTCTAGCAACCGTCCGGAAAGTGTTAAATCAATAATAAAAACACTTCTTTTTAACAATTTATTTATTTATGTATTCTCTTAAATTTACACAGATCCAACATAAAAAGGTTGATGGTACTGCTTCAGACCAATCTGGAACTTAAAAAAAAAAAGAAGATTAATTTCTCACTAGACACCCAAATCGATCGACTTTGGTGGACACTATAGAGCAGACGTCCAGCAGTCTCAACAGCGACCTATAGCGTGCTGCATGTTCTGTAAAGCAACGATTGCAACCTAGAGTGGTGATGTCACATTTTGCAGCAAATAATAGCTCCTAAGCAACCTGAAACTGATTGATTCGTCCAGCAATTTCTACAGCAACCAATAGCTTACTGAATGTTCTGTAAAGCAACCTATAGTAGTGATGTCACATTTTGCAGCTACCAATAGCTTGCTGCAGGTACCAGCTACCTGAAAATGAGCGATTCGTCCAGCAGTCTCTACAGCAACAAATAGCTTGCTGAATGTTCTGGAAAGCAACCATTGAAACCTAGAGTAGTGATTTCGCATTTTGCAGCAACCAATGGCTTGCTACAGTTTCTAGCTACCTGAAACATCGATTCTTCCAGCAGTCTCTACAGCAATAAAAAGCTTGCTGCATGTTCCAGCAACCATTGCAACCTAGAATAGTGATGTCGCATTTTGCAGCAACCAATGGCTTGCTGCAGTTTCTAGCTACCTGAAACAGATCGATTCTTCCAGCAGTCTCTAAAGCAATAAAAAGCTTGCTGCATGTTCCAGCAACCATTGCAACCTAGAATAGTGATGTCGCATTTTGCAGCAACCAATGGCTTGCTACAGTTTCTAGCTACCTGAAACATCGATTCTTCCAGCAGTCTCTACAGCAATAAAAAGCTTGCTGCATGTTCCAGCAACCATTGCAACCTAGAATAGTGATGTCGCATTTTACAGCAACCAATGGCTTGCTACAGTTTCTAGCTACCTGAAACATCGATTCTTCCAGCAGTCTCTACAGCAATAAAAAGCTTGCTGCATGTTCCAGCAACCATTGCAACCTAGAATAGTGATGTCGCATTTTGCAGCAACCAATGGCTTGCTGCAGTTTCTAGCTACCTGAAACATCGATTCTTCCAGCAGTCTCTACAGCAATAAAAAGCTTGCTGCATGTTCCAGCAACCATTGCAACCTAGAATAGTGATGTCGCATTTTGCAGCAACCAATGGCTTGCTGCAGTTTCCATCTAACAGAAACTGATCGATTCTTCCAGCAGTCTCTACAGCAATAAAAAGCTTGCTGCCTGTTCTAGCAACCATTGCATCCTACAGTAGTAATGTCACATTTTACAGCAACTAATAGCTTCCTGCAAATTCTATTAAGCAACCTGAAACTGATTGATTCATCCAGCAATCTCCACAGCAACCAATAGCTTGCTGAATGTTCTGTAAAGCAACCATTGCAACCTGAAGAAATGATGCTATCGAATTTTACAGCAACCAATAGATTGGTGCAGGTTCTAGGTACCTAAAACTGAACGATTCGTCCAGCAGTCTCTACAGCAACACATAGCATGCTGAATGTTCTAGCAACCATTGCAACCTAAATAAATGATGCTGTTAATTTTTACAGCAATTACCGGCTTCCTGCAGGTTCTTTTGAGCAAGCTAAGTCATTAAAAAAGATCGATTCTTCCATCAATCTCTACAGCAATGAATAGCTTGCTGCATGTTCTAGCAACCATTGCAACCAAGAGTAGTGATGTCACATTTTACAGCAACCAATGGCTTCCTGCAAATTCTATTAAGTAACCTGAAACTGATCGATTCTTCCAGCAGTCTCTACAGCAATGAAAAGCTTGCTGAATGTTTTGCAAAGCAGATGTCACATTTTACAGCAACCAATAGATTGCTGCAGGTTCTAGCTACCTGAAACAGATCGATTCTTCCAGCAGTCTCTACAGCAGCAAATAGCTTGCTGAATGTTTTGCAAAGCAGATGTCACATTTTACAGCAACGAATAGCTTCCTGCACTGATTGATTCGTGCAGCAATCTCTACAGCAACAAATAGCGCATGTTCTAGCAACCTATTGCTGCCATCACTTCATGGTTGCTGCAGATTCTTCAACCATTGGGACCCCCAACCATAGAAATTAAAAATTCAATCTCACCTCATTGGCTAAACTCAGGATCTCTTTTGCCCAAGAACTCGGTGCCGACGGTCCTCTTCCCTTCGCAGTCGCCCTTCATGAGGCACCTCCTCCTGTCCCACATTTTGCTCCTCCGCACCAGCCTCACTTCTTGCCCAAAACAAAAAAAGGAAAGATTATTCATTTATCATCAATTATTCGTTTTAAACTTCAAAAAATTATAATTCTTTAAAAGGCATGGACGATCTGAAACATGAAAAACAGAATTAAGTTTGTACACGTTGCCTCTTCAGAGGGCTTCCTCTGTCTGAAAGCGCTCGCCCTTAGGGCCCACCTTTTATAGAAGATCCCTTCCATCCTTTTTATCTTTTAGGGAAATTTTTGAAACATTTTTATCACTTTTATGCTCAAAAGAAACGTTTTTTTTAAATCCGAAAAAAAAATTAAATTTTTTAAAAATTCAATTTTTGGGCTAATTACGCCTAATTAAGGAAATAAACGCCTTTTTGACATCTGAAGCTCGGTTTTTATTTCTTTTTCCACTTTGAGGATTGGTTTACACTACAATCAGACCCGAGTAACAAGAAAAGAACCCTTTTTCCCTTTTTCTTTTCGCTTTTAAATGGGTTTCGCTTGGAAATAGGATATTTTATCTTAAATTACCATATTTAATTGCAACGTTCTTTGAAGCAAAAAAGCGGTCCATGCAAATCCGGATTGGTGGACGGAAAAAAATGCGGTCGGACTTCGATATATATCGTCTAGTCCTTGAATCTGAGGACAAAAAAATGCAAATATTTCCGATTTTTGACACGAAAATTTTCAATTTTTGATTTCGTCCAAAATGTGGATTTTGACTGTTTTTAGGGTGAAAAAAACCGAATCTGAAGTCGATTTTGGGATATAAAAATATTATTTTCGACCCCACCATAGGGGGGACCCTTCTTCACTTTTTTGGACGAAAATTTTCATTTTTTGATTTCGTCCAAAATGTGGTTTCTGACTGTTTTTAGGGTGAAAAACACGAATCTGAAGTCGATTTTGGGATATAAAAATATTTTTTTCGACCCCACCATAGGGGGGACCCTTCTTCACTTTTTTGACACGAAAATTTTCATTTTTTGATTTCGTCCAAAATGTGGTTTCTGACTGTTTTTAGGGTGAAAAACACGAATCTGAAGTCGATTTTGGGATATAAAAATATTTTTTTCGACCTCACCATAGGGGGGACCCTTCTTCACTTTTTTGGACGAAAATTTTCATTTTTTGATTTCGTCCAAAATGTGGTTTCTGACTGTTTTTAGGGTGAAAAACACGAATCTGAGGTCGATTTTGGGATATAAAAATATTTTTTTCGACCCCACCATAGGGGGGACCCTTCTTCACTTTTTTGGACGAAAATTTTCATTTTTTGATTTCGTCCAAAATGTGGTTTCTGACTGTTTTTAGGGTGAAAAACACGAATCTGAAGTCGATTTTGGGATATAAAAATATTTTTTTCGACCCCACCATAGGGGGGACCCTTCTTCACTTTTTTGGACCGAAAATTTTCATTTTTTGATTTCGTCCAAAATGTGGTTTCTGACTGTTTTTAGGGTGAAAAACACGAATCTGAGGTCGATTTTGGGATATAAAAATATTTTTTTCGACCCCACCATAGGGGGGACCCTTCTTCACTTTTTTGGACGAAAATTTTCATTTTTTGATTTCGTCCAAAATGTGGTTTCTGACTGTTTTTAGGGTGAAAAACACGAATCTGAAGTCGATTTTGGGATATAAAAATATTTTTTTCGACCCCACCAAAGGGGGGACCCTTCTTCACTTTTTTGACGACAAAAATTTTCATATTTTGATTTCGTCCAAAATGTGGTTTTCTGACTGTTTTTAGGGTGAAAAACACGAATCTGAAGTCGATTTTGGGATATAAAAATATTTTTTTCGACCTCACCATAGGGGGGACCCTTCTTCACTTTTTTGACCGAAAATTTTCATTTTTTGATTTCGTCCAAAATGTGGTTTCTGACTGTTTTTAGGGTGAAAAACACGAATCTGAAGTCGATTTTGGGATATAAAAATATTTTTTTCGACCCCACCATAGGGGGGACCCTTCTTCACTTTTTTGACACGAAAATTTTCATTTTTTGATTTCGTCCAAAATGTGGTTTCTGACTGTTTTTAGGGTGAAAAACACGAATCTGAAGTCGATTTTGGGATATAAAAATATTTTTTTCGACCCCACCATAGGGGGGACCCTTCTTCACTTTTTGACACGAAAATTTTCATTTTTTATTTTCGTCCAAAACGTGGTTTTTGACTGTTTTTAGGGTGAAAAACACGAATCTGAAGTCGATTTTGGGATATAAAAATATTTTTTTCGACCTCACCCAAGGGGGGACCCTTCTTCACATATTCGACACGAAAATTTTCATTTTTTATTTTCGTCCAAAACGTGGTTTTTGACTGTTTTTAGGGTGAAAAACACGAATCTGAAGTCGATTTTGGGATATAAAAATATTTTTTTCGACCTCACCATAGGGGGGACCCTTCTTCACTTTTTTGACCCGAAAATTTTCATTTTTTGATTTCGTCCAAAATGTGGTTTCTGACTGTTTTTAGGGTGAAAAACACGAATCTGAAGTCGATTTTGGGATATAAAAATATTTTTTTCGACCTCACCATAGGGGGGACCCTTCTTCACTTTTTGACCCGAAAATTTTCATTTTTTGATTTCGTCCAAAATGTGGTTTTCTGACTGTTTTTAGGGTGAAAAACACGAATCTGAAGTCGATTTTGGGATATAAAAATATTTTTTTCGACCTCACCCAAGGGGGGACCCTTCTTCACTTTTTTGACACGAAAATTTTCATTTTTTATTTTCGTCCAAAATGTGGTTTCTGACTGTTTTTAGGGTGAAAAACACGAATCTGAAGTCGATTTTGGGATATAAAAATATTTTTTTCGACCATACCATAGGGGGGACCCTTCTTCACTTTTTTGACACGAAAATTTTCATTTTTTATTTTCGTCCAAAATGTGGTTTCTGACTGTTTTTAGGGTGAAAAACACGAATCTGAAGTCGATTTTGGGATATAAAAATATTTTTTTCGACCTCACCCAAGGGGGGACCCTTCTTCACTTTTTTGACACGAAAATTTACATTTTTTGATTTCGTCCAAAATGTGGTTTCTGACTGTTTTTAGGGTGAAAAACACGAATCTGAAGTCGATTTTGGGATATAAAAATATTTTTTTCGACCCCACCATAGGGGGGACCCTTCTTCACTTTTTTGGACGAAAATTTTCATTTTTTGATTTCGTCCAAAATGTGGTTTCTGACTGTTTTTAGGGTGAAAAACACGAATCTGAAGTCGATTTTGGGATATAAAAATATTATTTTCGACCCCACCATAGGGGTCGACCCCTCTTCACTTTTTTTGACGAAAATTTTCATTTTTTGATTTCGTCCAAAATGTGGTTTCTGACTGTTTTTAGGGTAAAAAACACGAATCTGAAGTTAATTTTGAGATTTAAAAATAAATTTGTTTAGAATGAAGTTTTTTATGCTCAAAAATGACGTTTTTCAGCATAATTATTATTATTATTCTTTTTTAATTAAACTTTTACGTATAGCACGCAAAAAATTAGGACCGGAAACAGGATTCTTACACGAAATACGAGTCCAATTATTAGCAACTTTTGTATTTCGGATATAATTAGCCGGTTTCAAGGTTTTTATCGAAAAAAAATTAAAATTAAAACAAAAAAATTTTCAGCTTCCTAATTCCCGTTTCCAGGTTCGGCAGGAAGCTCCGAAATTCTTTCTTAAATAAAATATTAGATAAAAAAAAATCACAAAAAATCTTAAGAGCCTTGTTTTGAAGATTATTGTAGAGTCATTAAATAAAATACATTTAGGGTTCCCACATTAGCATAAAATGATATAGGCTTTAAAAGGTTTTGGAGATTTGAAGATCATACGGAAAACCAGTTTTGCCTTTAAAAATTATTAGAGGTCAAATTATTTTTAGTCCAATATTTTGACTGCTTACGCTTCAACTATTGAGGCATAGGTTTGGTGGTTTTGAGGGCAATTGAACCAATTATGGCGGTTTTTTGCTTATATCTCCAAAACTACGGATTTTAGCGACATGATCACTTAGTACAAAAAGAAAGGTCATAAAATTATCTAAAAATCCATTAATTATTTGTCAAATTCGGTCAGGCCGTTTGGGAGCTATGGATGGTCAAAGTACGTGAGCGAGAATTGAGAAAATTGACTTCAGATTTGTCTTTTTTACCCTAAAAACAGTCAGAAACCACATTTTGGACGAAATCAAAAAATGAAAATTTTCAAGCCAAAAAAGTGAAGAAGGGTCCCCCCTATAGTGTGGTAGAAAACAATATTTTTATATCCCAAAATCGACTTCAGATTCGTGTTTTTCACCATAAAAACAGTCAGAAACCACATTTTGGACAAAATCAAAAAATGAAAATTTTCGGGTCACAAAAAGTTAAGAAGGGTCCCCCCTATGGTTGTGGTCAAAAATTATATATATATTTCAAAATCGACTTCAGATTCGTGTTTTTCACCCTAAAAACAGTCAGAAACCACATTTTGGACAAAATCAAAAAATGAAAATTTTCGGGTCAAAAAAGTGAAGAAGGGTCCCCCCTATGGTGTGGTAAAAATTTTTTTTTTATATTTCAAAATCGACTTCAGATTCGTGTTTTTCACCCTAAAAACAGTCAGAAACCACATTTTGGACGAAATCAAAAAATGAAAATTTTCGTCAAAAAAGTGAAGAAGGGTCCCCCTATGGTGTGGTCGAAAAACAAACATTTTTATATCCCAAAATCGACCTCAGATTTGTGTTTTTCACCCTAAAAACAATCAGAAACCACATTTTCTCTTTCCTACTCGCTAAAAAAATTCGTAATTTTGGAAAATAATTTTTAATTGGACGATTCCTGTAGCTTGAAAATAATTATTGTATAATTATCAATTAAAATTTTAAAAACCACAATGTTATGGACGAAAAAAAAAAATTATATCAAAGAAAAAAATATTAAGAGACGTCTTAATTGGAGGATTCCTGTAATTAGTTGGATATCCTATTTGGTTATCTTGTTTTTGTTTGTTTTTTCTTCTTTTTCGTCTTTTTCGGGAACGCAGTCTTCAAATTCGCATAATTTTAATGGAGGGGGAGGTTCGGACACCATCCTCGGCCAAGGACAGGATTCCTCTAGAAGTATTTAAGCCTAAAACGTGTTTCAAACCCTTTCAGAAAGTAAACTACCTGACCGAAGGGGCTGTCGACCTGCAAACATGATTTTTTTTATATTTCTTACTCTTCTAAGTTCCTCTTATGCTGCATTGCGTAAGTAAAACTTCATTTATTATCGATTTCAGGAGCAAAAAGGTCCACATTCTGCAAATTTCTTGAAGAAAAATGTGCTAAAGCGAATGCTGCGACCCACTACAGCTTGCTGCATGTTCTTCGAAGCAAACAACATCTTGCTGCATGTTCTTTGAAGCAAACAACATCTTGCTGCATGTTCTTTGAAGCAAACAACAGCTTGCTGCATGTTCTTCGAAGCATACAACAGCTTGCTGCTCGTTATTCTAAGCAAACAACAGCTTGCTGCACGTTCTTCGAAGCAAAAGACCGTTTGCTGCACGTTATTCTAAGCAAACAACAGCTCGCTGCATGTTCTTTGAAGCAAACAAACAGATTGCTGCGCGTTCTTTGAAGCAAACAACAGCTCGCTGCATGTTCTTTGAAGCAAACAAACAGATTGCTGCGCGTTCTTTGAAGCAAACACCAGCTTGCTGCATGTTCTTCGAAGCAAACGACAGCTCGCTGCATGTTCTTTGAAGCAAACAACCGCTGTGCCTGCTCGTCTCTTCGAAGCAAACAACAGCTTGCGGCTGTTCTTCGAAGCAAACAACACTCTGCTGCCGTTCCTTTGAAGCAAACAACAGCTTGCGCTGCTACGTTCTTTCGAAGCACACATAACAGCTGTGCTGCGCGTTCTCTTCGTACAGATCTCAAACAACAGCTCGCTGCACGTTCTTCGTAAGCAAACCAACAGCATCTTGCTGCACGTTCTTCGAAGCCAACGACAGCTCGCTGCATGCTTCTTCTGAAGCAAACAACGCTTGCTGCATGCCTCGTACTCTTCGAAGCATAACAACAGCTTGCGGCACGTTCTTCGAAGCAATATACAGCTCGACTGCTGCCCATGCCTCCTTTGAAGCAAACAACAGCTTGTGGCATGTTCTTTGAAGCAAACAACAGCTTGCGGCATGTTCTTTGAAGCAAACAACAGCTTGCTGCATGTTCTTTGAAGCAAACAACAGCTTGCTGCACGTTCTTTGAAGCAAACAACAGCTTGCTGCATGTTCTTCGAAGCAAACAACAGCTTGCTGCACGTTCTTCGAAGCAAAATACAGGTTGCTGCGCGTTCTTCGAAGCAAACAACAGCTTGCTGCACATTCTTCGAAGCAAACAACAGCTTGCTGCACGTTCTTCGAAGCAAACAATAGCTGTGACGTTTCACAGCAACCGATGGCGTTAATTCGCATCCCTAGCGTGCTGCACAATCAAGTTTTGAATTGATCTTTTTTTTGTTTCAGCGAGCGGCATAAAACCGTGTAAAAACGACGCGAAACTGGTAGAATGTACAATAAAAAATGCTAATCTAGCCATCCCGACGCTCGTTCCAGGTGAGTTTTTTTACTTATTTTTTATCCGCTAATATCAAGTTCAAGTTCCAATTTAGCAGATTGTGCTCGAAACCCGTTTTTCGAGCCAAATTATGGGTGGGGAATTGAAAAAAGGCAATTAGGAGAAAAAAAAAAGTGATGAAAGTGTCTCAGGAAGTGAGGAAATTCTCGAATTATGAAATTAGAACATTATTTAGGCCCAGGGACAATCTGCGGACCAAATTCGTTGGCTCATTTTGGCTGTATCTTGTGTTTCAGGTGACCGGAAAGAGAAAATTCCGCCCTTCGAACCTCTTTACATAAAACAGCTTGCCGTAACAGAGAACAGCGCGAAAAACATAGCGCTCAACTTCACCTTTAACGAATTGAACATCTATGGACTAAAGGACGTCAAATTGGTGGATGCTGTGTATGTATGAGGCCAACTTGACGATATTTTATTCTCTTTCTAGCATGGATATGAAGAACAAACATTGGGAATGGGTCCTCTTTACGCCCAAACTCGTTTTCAAATCCAAATACAAGATTTCCGGAAAGTTCCTCATTCTCCCCATCACCGGAAACGGACCTTCGGAAATCACGCTTGGTAAGATGCTTTCTTGAGAACTTCTTTTTTACGCGTTTTTGCCGTAGATAAAACTTATTTGACGTTTAAAATCGACTACAAGACGTTTTCGGCGAAAGGTAAAACGTTCTGGAAGGTCGAGAAGACGAAGTTGGTTCACAAATGCGACAAAATGAAGATCGACTTGAAGAATCTTTTCAATGGAGACAAAGCGTTAAGTGAGTAAAAATTGATGGTGTGGATAAGATGCCCTTGTCGCCAAATCGATGTCCTTGTCGCCGAATCGGTGCCCAAGTGTCGCCATATCGATGCTCTTGTCACCATATCGGTGCGTCATTGTCGCTAAATCTCGGTGCTCATGTCACCACATCGATGCCCTTGTCGCCAAATCGATGCCCTTGTCGCAAAATCGGTGCCCTTGTGGCCAAATCGGTGCTCATGTCGCCACATCGATGCCCTTTTCGCCACATCGATGCCCTTGTCGCAAAATCGATGCCCTTGCCCCCAAATCGGTGCCCAGTTGTCGCCACATCGATGCCCTTGTCGCCGAATCGGTGCTCATGTCGCCACATCTATGCCCTTGTCGCCGAATCGGTGCTCATGTCGCCACATCTATGCCCTTGTCACCAAATCGATGCTCTTGTCGCCACATCGATGACCTTGTCGCCAAATCGGCGCGCCATTATCGCTAAATCGGTGCCCTTGTCGCCAAATCGATGCCCTTGTCGCCAAATAGGTGCCCAGTTATCGCCAAATCGATGCCCTTGTCGCCAAATCGGTGCCCAGTTGTCGCCACATCGATGTCCTTGTCGCCGAATCGGTGCTCATGTCGCCACATCGATGCCCTTGTCGCAAAATCGATGCCCTTGCCGCCAAATCGGTGCCCAGTTGTCGCCAAATCGATGCCCTCGTCGCCAAATCTGTGCCCAGTTGTTCGCACATCGATGTCTGTCGCCGAACATCGGTGCCATGTCGCCACATCGATGCCCTTGTCGCAAAATCGATGCCCTTGCCGCCAAATCGGTGCTCATGTCGCCACATCTATGCCCTTGTCACCAAATCGATGCTCTTGTCGCCACATCGATGCCCTTGTCGCCAAATGGGTGCCCAGTTATCGCAAAATCGATGCCCTTGCCGCCAAATCGGTGCCCAGTTGTCGCCAAATCGATGCCCTCGTCGCCAAATCTGTGCCCAGTTGTCGCCACATCGATGTCCTTGTCGCCGAATCGGTGCCCAAGTGTCGCTTCATCGGTGCTCATGTCGCCACATCGATGCCCTTGTCGCCACATCGATGCCCTTGTCGCAAAATCGATGCCCTTGCCGCCAAATCGGTGCCCAGTTGTCGCCAAATCGATGCCCTCGTCGCCAAATCTGTGCCCAGTTGTCGCCACATCGATGTCCTTGTCGCCGAATCGGTGCCCAAGTGTCGCTTCATCGGTGATCTTGTCGCCACATTGGTGCCCTTGTCGCCGAATCGGTGCTCATGTCGCCACATCTATGCCCTTGTCACCAAATCGATGCTCTTGTCGCCACATCGATGCCCTTGTCGCCAAATCGGTGCGCCATTATCGCTAACACGGGCGGTGCCCTATGTCGCGCACATCGATGCCCATTGTCGTCCAAATAGGTGCCGCAGTTATCGTCGCCAATTCGATGCCCTTGATGCCAAATCGGTGCTCATGTCGCACTCATGAGCCCTTGTCGCCGAATACTGGTGCTCATGTCGCCACATCGATGCCACCTTGTCGACAAAATCGATGCCCCTCTCGCCGCCAAATCGGTGCGCCTGTCGTCCCGACACTCTATGCCCTAAGTCGCCCCAAATCGGATGCTCTGTCGTCACACGATGCCCTATGTCGCCAATCGTTGCGCCTTATCGCTAAACTCGTGCCACTTGTCGCCAATTGAGTGCTCAGTTATCGCTGCCAAATCGCGATGCCCTTTGTCGCAAATCGGTGCCCGCAGTTATGTCGCTACACATCGGGGTGTGGGATGTCCCTGTCGGCCGCGAAATTCGTGCTCATGTCGCACATCTATGGCCTATGTACGCCAAATCGATGCCAAATCGTGAGCACCAAATTGTCAGTGCGAAACTGTCTCGAAATCGGTGCCCAATTGTCGCCACATTAGTGCCCGTGTCGCCAAACCTGCAACCTTGCCCCCAAAACTGAACTCTAGTCGCCACATCGTTGAGCTGCCCTTGTCGCCAAATCTGTGCCCCATGATCGCCAAATCGGTGCCCCCCATTGTTCGCCAATCGGTCCCCTTGTCGCCAAAGCTGAACTCTTGTCGCCACATTGGTGCCCTGCTCGCCAAATCTGCAACCTTGCCCCCAAAACTGAACTCTAGTCGCCACATCGTTGAGATGCCCTTGTCGCCAAATCAGTGCCCCATGATCGCCAAATCGGTGCCCCATTGTCGCCACATCGGTCCCCTTGTCGCCAAAGCTGAACTCTTGTCGCCACATTGGTGCCCTGCTCGCCAAATCTGCAACCTTGCCCCCAAAGCATCGTTGCTCTTGTCTCCAAATCGGTACCCAATTGTCGCCACATCGGTCCCCTTGTCGCCAAACCTGCAAACTTGCCCTCCGAAGCTGAACTCTTGTCGCCACCATCATAACCCGCTAACTTTATTTTCAGGTGACAACATGAATTTGGTCTTAAACGAAAACTGGGAAGAATTCAACAAACAGTTAGGCGGTTCAGTCGCAGAAGGAGTCAACCTCATTTTACGAAATCTCATCGAAAACGCCACCAAAAACGTCCCATTCACCGACATCGTAAAACCATAATCGCCGCATCTTTATTTATATTCTATTTAAAATCTAAATAAACTCTGTGATACTTCTCTTTTTTATGACTGGGCATAGAACTTGTAGTATGAGCAATAAAGGCTTTTTTATCATTCAATGACCAATAAACCTCACAGAAATGGAACGCAGGAAGCATCAAATATTTACGGTGAAACTAATCGACTAATTAGTGCAATTAAGACCTAAAGTTGGACTGTCTCGACAGTAGGATGGACGCCCTCGAAGAATTCCAATGGATCAAACTCATCATGATAGCTGGCGGACAATGGCAGAATTTCAAAAGTTACCAAAAAGAGAAGGTTTTCTTTCAAAAGTTTAGACTTTGGTATTTAATTTTATTGACGCCATTGGGGATACTTTCGATGTTCCTACTCGATTTCAAGGACAGCCTTTCGAAATACGCGTTTTTCTCAGTTTCCGGCATTTTTGGGGCTACCATGGCCTACGCGTATGCCACAGAATGGACACTAGCCTACAGCGTCTACAACGGAATTTCTAAAATATTGACCAAACGGAAGGAACGATATCAGGTTTTTAATTAGTCATCCGATATCTGTAATGTAAGCTATTCGACCTCTGCTCCGTAGTTGCTGCTGCCAGTACAAAAGTATCCGTAACTCCCGAACGTTTGGTCCTATCAAAAAAATGTTTTAAGTAAAACTTACTGGAAATCAAGCGTAAAAATCGATCTTTATGGTGAAAACATAGGGTTCGCATATAAAATAAGGAAGTTTGGGTCGTTCTAGAGCACCCTGTATGTCGGATCCAAAAGTTATTGATTTCAATCGATTCCTCGCTAAAATCTAAGGGGGGTTTACTTCGATACTTTTTTAGATTGGATAGCATGCACACCCTTATTTCCAATAGCTTATGTTCAGTAGATTGGAATGAAGTAGGCAGGTTGTGGTGGAAGAACCTGCCAGTTTTTACGCTATTAACCATTTTTATGCCTGAAAGGTCGAGATGTTCAAAAACAGCGCGCGACCTCTTTGGAAAATAGTCAAATACTTCACTTTGAACAACCTCGGCTTCATCGTACTCTACGAATTCTCGCCATACATCTACGACGCGTATTTGGCCTTCTATACTGATTCCGAGACTCCATTTATGACACCTTTGCCCAACCAAGGATACCTAGGGAGGGAGCCTAAAAGGACGACGTACTACTACACTATCAATATAATGACCACACTATGGTGCTTGTTTCTCACAGGAGTCATTTACAGCTTTGTATCAATGAGCTGCATCTTTATCATGTACGCCTGCACGGAAATGAGGATTATCAGCATGAGGATTTTGGAATGGGGAAGATATGGAGAGTCGAGCGGGATACGACTTCAAGACATCATCAATGAGCATCAAGAAATCATAAAGTAAGCATTAGTAAAACCAAAATTGCACCCGAAAAGACGTCTCCAGGTCCTCCGTGCACGCTCTGAGGCTGCTTAGAACACCATTGACAAGGTAGGTGCGCAGTCCTTCGGTCAGATACGTGCTATTATAAGTGGTTCTTGAGAATATTCGATCGCCTAATTAGCCCAATTAGTTATTTCTTCACAGTAGTATGGACGCTCTCGAAGAATTCAAACGGATTAAACTCCATATGGTTTTGGGGGGTCAATGGCAGAGTTTTAAAACGTACCAAAAAGAGAAGGTTTTCCTTCAAAAGTTCAGATTATGGTACTTCATATTATTGACCCCTCTCGGTATCCTTTCGATGATATTACTCGATTTCAAGGAGAGCCTTTCCAAATACGCATTTTTCTCGGTGGCCGGCGTCTTTGGGGCGTTCATGGCATATACGTTCGCTACAGAATGGACACTTTCTTTGGACGTATACAACCGCATTTGTAGAATATTGAAGAATAGAAGGGAACCATATCAGGTAAAAAGCTAAATCTCGCATTATCCCATAGCTATTGGATATCTGCTACACTACCATCTCTAGCACGCTGATGGAGCAGATTCCAATAGACATGGGCATACTATGCCAAGTTATTTTCTTAACGTCTGACGTATGATCAGATCACATCCTGAACGCGCAATGATACACGTCCTGTAAATCTCCTTTTATCGACTTTTATTGTTTTTGTCATAAAAATTATGATTTTCAAAAAAATAAAAACATGGCGACCTATATTAATGTATTCTAAAACTAAAATTCAAATGAAATTTTTCAAAAAAACCAACAGTTTTTTCAGAATATTGGAGAAATACATTGAAGAAAAATGGCGCGGTATAAGGGGCCCTTAATGTTTCAGCAGCTTTCCGCTCATTTCCCGACCTAGAGACCACCTACGCACCTAAATTATCCTCCAAACTACTTCTTGAAACAATTTTTCTCTTTAAAGGTCGAAATGTTCAAAAAGAACTCAAGAATGCTCTGGAAAATCGTCACATCTTACGGCTACAACAATATTGGATTCGTCTCCCTTTATGAAATCGCGCCTTACATATACGACGCGTATTTGGCCTTTTATACTGATTCCGACACCCCATTTATGACACCTTTGCCCAACCAAGGATACATAGGGAGAAGCCCGAAAAGAACACTTTACTACTACTCTGTCAATATATTGACCACCCTTTGGTGCTTTATGCTCACCGCAGTCATATACGGTTTCGTTTCCATGAGCTGCATCTTTATCATGTACGCATGCACGGAAATGAGGATTATCAGCATGAGGATTTTGGAATGGGGGAGATATGGAGAGTCGAGCGGGATACGGCTTCAGGACATCATAAATGAGCATCAAGAAATCATTAAGTAAGCATTGGTAAAACCAAAATTGCATGCGAAAAGACGTCTCCAGGTCTCTCGAGCTACAAGCAAGGTAATACCAGCACAAAGTAGGTCCCGTAGAATGCCGAGCTCTTGTCGCCAAATCGGTACCCGATTGTCGCCAAATCGATGCCCTTGTCATCGCCCACCCCACGCACATCACCACTGCTAGAGCAGCTTGGGAGCCCCCAAAACATGAATTGTTTCAGAAGCATCTTGCACGAGAGACGACGTTTGTTCTTTGTCCCAGTTTCTGGCTGCGGAAGTCCGCACAGAGGTCTTCAAACGCCCCAGGTGAGATAAACCCGTAGCGTACCAAATAGGTGTTCTGCTGAACTGAAACGGTCTCCACAGTCAGGAGGATCTGCCCCAAGCGCCATAGCGAGCGCCTCAATCAATCCATCTTGTCAAGCTGTACAGCTCACGCGAACATCTTCTGACGAGTTATCCAATCAGCTCGTCCACTTTTGCACAGCTCCTTGCGTATATTCATAAGCGAATGTTGCACACACTGTTAATTGAGAACAGCTTGGTTCTCCAGAGTTATACAATTAAACATACATACTAGCGGTCAAGTTTACGGCCAAGACTAACAGAATGAGCACACAGGAGATAGCCTATTACACACACTTATACAAATTGTTCAGCACACTGCCAACTCTAGAGGGTATATCTAAAGGATAGCCCAAATTGTGTGCACACATAGTATAGTCATAGTACATACACAGAATAGAATACTATAGCGGCTATGCACATCTGTTGGTTATAATTTGGACATCGCGATGCGACCTCAACGGTGGCTCCAAATTGGAAACACTCAGACAATACGATGTGGAAATACGATGTCTACGCACACAGACAATTTATGGCAGTAAGCTCAGCCGGACGGCTCTCTTTAGGTAGTATGTATGTGTACACCAAGGGTCTCGGATTTTTCTTTGTTGTTGTAAAAGGGATGGAATGTCTCTTCTTTGGGTTAGACAAACGGGGATAGAATGGACGTTCGTATCCGCCACGGATGAATTGAGAGTTGATCATTTCCGCCGAAGACGTTTTGCCAGTTTTGCCTTTGAAACGAAGGTTCGACACGGTGAGGGCCTCATCCATGAATCACATGCCACAGCAGCATTACGTGTGAGTGGCTAGCCAGAATTTAGTGGTTCTGGGAACTTATTAGTTAGGTTCACGACTTGTGTGATACCCTATTGTCGCCACATCGGTGTGCCATTGTCGCCAAATCGGTGCGCCATTGTCGCCAAATCGGTGCACTTATCGCTAAACCTGCAAACTCGCCCCCAAAGCTGAACTCTTGTCGCCACATTGGTGCTCATGAGATCTCCAGGCACGATTCTCATGAGAGACAAGCAAGGTAATACCGATGGTGTGGACGCCCCAGGCGGTGCTCAACCAGCACAAGGTCCCGTAGGATGCCGAACGGCATGAGCAGTAGCCATAGTAACGCACAATGCTCCCCACAGGTTCCCACATGCGACATGGATCAAAATAAGCAACCTAATTATTAATATCGGAGCAGACCAATTATCCCCAATCGATGTCAATTAGGAATTAGTCCCAAGTTGAACGCCTCACGATGAACACGAATATTGAAGATTTCAAAAAGCTCAAGTTCATTTTGATAATGGGAGGGTACTGGAAAAGTTTCGAAAAGCACGAACGAGCCAAAGTGATTTTTCAAAATTTCCGCCACCTATACTTGATTACGTTGACCCCATTGACGGTCGTCTCGATGCACTTAGCTGGCTTCCGTCAGAGCCTCAACACGTCCGCTTTTTGGGCCTCCACTTC
>JAGWEN010001016.1:0-43554 GCA_018703685.1 Orius laevigatus
GCTTTCTGGGTGTAAGCTGGCAGTTTGGTAGTTTCGCTGGGGCGAAAAATATTGGGCTGGGAGCAGATGGCGAAAGAGACGCAATCAGAGAACCAACCTTCGACATCTCCCCCTCTTTTACCCTCCTTTCTTCCATTGTCGACTCTCAATCCCTATGGTCGGCCTTTTTGAGTTAATTTACCACCCCTGACTTAAGGAGGACAACATCGTCCCTTTTCCTCTGAGGATTGCAGAATCGTGTGGATTGTTTTGTACTGAGAAAATAGGGGCCGAATGAGGGATAGGTCGGGGTTGTCCTCGATATGCGATTTAGGAGCGGAGGTGAAATGACGAGGGTTTTCTTTTTTTTCGTGTTGTTGGGTCGAAGACATATTTAGCAGGCATCTCATAACTACGAAACCCCTCGCTTTTCCCCTTGTGTTGCGCATTTTTACTGAATGTGATGCTGCCGACTCCTATAGCATGTTTTATGGACAACAGATACCTCTAAGCCTTTATAACCTCGTACGAGGGACTCCTCTGATCGTCATATAGCACTCTAAGAAGCCTTTTTATGTCTTCACTAGTACAGGCTCTGATAGCGGTCCTCTAGGTAGGTCTCATCATAGCGACTCTATAAAAGTGCTTTATCCCCCATATAGCGGACTCTTCGTACGAGTGTGCGATTATACACTCGTATGAGGGAGCGACGTCTATAAGCCTCCATAGGGAAGGCTCATATTAGTCGACTCTTAGAGGGCTTTATAGGTGCCCCCATATAGCGACTCTTTAGAGCTCGAGTTTACTCAGCCTCGTGTATAGCACTCTGATAGATACTCTTCTGACCGGTCGTCAGCAAAATTTGCTCTACTGGTGAGGTACTGTACGCTCATTGGGTCGGTGTATATAATAGATCGACGTCAGATGAACTCTATTATAGTGCGATATGACTTCAGAACAGGGGTCTATTGCAAGATTCGCCTATATGAGAAAACAGGCTTTATTTATCGCAAGTTTTTGATATTCGTTCGAAACTAACAAAACGGAAAATGCTATTAACAATTACTCGACTCAACTTTTTTTTTTTTGTTTTTTTTGTTTTTTTTTTTCTTGGTTTTTTTTGTGTTTGTTCTTTTTTTTTTTTTGTTTTTTTTTTAGTTTTGGATTTTTTTTGGTTGTTTATAAAATTTTGTTTTTTTTTTTAATATCTAAGAATAAATTCCTTATTTAATTCCTGCATTAAAATGCTGGAGCGAAAGCTCCCTTCGGTCATATCTTCCAAGATATCTGCCCAAATCTCTACTATTTAGTTCAACCGCAAAATACTTTTTTTGTGTCTTTCCGATAACAAAAGAACTTATTCGATATCGCAACTGTGTATGTAATGGTTCATATACGCGCCTGTAGAAATATATTTTATATTTTTTATTTTTGTTTTTTTTTTTTTTTTTTTTTTTTTTTTTTTTTTTTTTTTTTTTTTTAAACCTCCTCCCTGGCGTTGACCTCATTTGTAAATATGTACGGTTCCGATAAACGTGATTATAATTCGATATAACGGAATCGTTCAAATTATAGTAAGACAACGTTAAATTACATCTAAGTTTGAAGATGAGGGTCTTTGATGATCTCATACAAAAAAAAATTTATAAGGCTTTAGTGCCTCTGGGTAGGAATCGTTCGCTTATATTGATGTGCGGGGAAATGTATATTAGAGAGTCGCTAAACGTCTCTATGAAAGGATCTTATAGGATCGCTGAAAACTGCGCGCGTATTAAAGGCTTTATAGTTGTCGCTACACGATCGGGATAGATGACGGCTTTCATAGGTAGTCGCTAAGAAACATCTATTCAAGGCTTTACATGGGTCAGCTAATAACGAGCTATAAAGGCTTTAGGGTGAGTCGCTAAACGAGGTCATAAGGACTATTTTATAGTCGCTAAACGAGCTATAGAAAGGCTTTTATAGTTGTCGCGTAAAACGAGCTATAAAGTTGGCTTTAAATTAGAGTCGCTTGAACTCGCTATTAAGATGGCTTTACTACTGGTCGCTTAAACGAGCTATGAAGAGGCGCTTTTATAGAGGTCCGCTAAACGAGCGATGAAGTGGGCGTTTCTAGAGTCGCTGTAAAACGGAGCTTAGGTAGAAGGTCTTTATGGTGCGTTCGCTAGACGTGAGCTATAGAAGATGTCTTATAGAGTCGCTAATACGAGCGTATTAAAGCTTTACTAGGGAGGTCGCTTAAAGCGTGAAAGGCTGAGTATAAGGCTTTATTTAGTGGTTCGTCTAAACGAGGCTCTCGTCGAGGGCTTTAATAGGATGTCGGCTAAACGGGATCGATAAAGGGCTTTCATAGAATTTGCGCTATAAATACGGTGTTAAGGCTATCTACACAAGAAAGGTCTTTTAGAGTGTCCGCTAAAATGTATAAGCGAGCTATAAAGACGGCTTTATATTGAGTATCTATAGTACGAGCTGATAAAGTCTTTGTATAGAGGGCGCTAAACAAGGGAGGGTCGCGGCTATGAAATGGCTTTATTGGAGGGAGGTCCGCGAAACGAAGCCTCATAAAGTGCTTTGTATGGGTCGTCTAACCTGAGCTATAAAGAGCTTGTTATTAGGTACGTGCGCTAAAAACGCTGAGCGATAAAGGCTCTTATAGAGTTCGCTAAACGAGCGATAAAGGCTTTATAGAGTCGCTAAACGAGCTAAAAGGCTTTATTAGTGGGGGTCGCTTCAGAAACGCGGCTATATCAGTCTTATATAGGAGGTCGCTATCGACCGAGGCGATACAGGCCATTATGCGAGTTCGCAAAACGAGCTAACATAACTGGACTTTACTTGTTAGGGGTCGCTAAAAGCGAGCTAGTAGAATGGCTTTATAGGGTACTGCTAAAAAGCGCGCGTATAAATATGTGCTTTTGAATAGAAGTCGGCTGAAAGAAAGCGGATCGATAAAGGGCTTTGATAGAGTTCGCTAAACGGCGAGCTGGATAAAGGGCTTTTTATACGGGTGTCGGCTATAACGGAGCTATAGGGAACGTGCTTGTATTAGTAGTTCGCTTACAGACAAGACGAGCGGATAAATAGGCTTTATAGAGTGTCGCTAAACGGATCGTATAAAAGAGGCTTTTATGATAGTGGTGGTGCGCTTACACATAAAGCAGCTATAAAGGGCTTTACATAGCGGGTCCTTAAGCGACGCTATAAGGAGGGTCTTTTCATTGAGAGTCGGCTAAAGACAATGACGATGGCGACTAAGGCTGATTATTAGAGGTGCCGCGCTAGAACGTGAGCATATGAAAAGGCTTTATATGAGGTAGTCCGCTAAAAAGAGCCACTATAGAAAAGGGGCTTTATAGGAGCCTGCTAAACGAAACTACACTAGCGATAAAGGGCTGTTATAAGTTAGTGCTGCCTAAAGACGAGCGCTAAGGGTCTTTATTAGGAGGCGCCGACACGCTAGCAATAAGGCTTTATAATAGTAGTCGCTAAAGCGAAGCTATATTAAAGGCTTTTATAGGGGTGCGGCTGAGCGAGCTATAAATTGTGCTGTTTAGTAGTGAGTCCTAGATGCACAAGAGAAGACGAGCGATAAATGGCATTGATCAGGAGTTCGCTATAATAGAAAAACAAAAAAAAATACGAGGCGATAAAGGCTTAAGTATAGTACAGTCGCGTTAAAGTCGAAGCGTATAAAGGCTTTTATGATATTAGTCTGCGTAAACGAGCTATAAAGGCTTGTGATGAGAGAGGTTCGTCGTAACAAAGGCTAGCGATAAACCGAGATTTGATATATGAGTGCTCTAATACAGTAAACGATGTCTATAAGTGCTTTATGTAGGGGGTGTTCGCATAGATAGCGAGCTATAAAGTGCGTGTTATAGGAGGGTCGCTAATGGCACAGAGCGAGATATAAGGGCTGTTTCGGCTAGAGTCGCTAAAAATCAGAATGTCGTACTAAAGGCTTTCATTGAGTCGCTAAAGCGGAGCTATAGAAGGATTGTCGGTTTTTATAGTATGATGTCGCTAAACGGCGAATAAATGGCTTTGATAGAGTCGCTACTAACGTAGCTGATGAAAAAGGTGCTTTATAGGGTCGCTGGAAATCCAAACGAGCTATAAAGGCTTTTATAATGTATTCGCTTAACATTAATCAGCGTTAGGCTTTGCATAGGGGTCGCTACAAATACACGATGCGTATAGCAATATCTCCTTAGTCCCGAGGTCGCTAAACGAAGCTATACTGTCTCTATAAAGTAGCTGTACACGTGTGCTTATAAGCTCTATATAGTCGCAATACTGGGATATTCAATGCTCTGATTGAGGGTGTCGCTAACCACAGTCTATAAAATCTGTTCTAATAGGGAGGTCTGTGCTATAAACGAGCTATAAATTGCTCTTATAGAGTCGCTACACGAGATATAAGTTGCTCTAGTAGGAGATGTGCTGCTAAACTTGTATACATAGGTCTCTATAGGAGTGGTTCGCGTTAAGTCTATCTATAGCGCAGGGGGTTTAGAAGGCTCCACCGAGTCGCTTTATTGATAACGATGGACTGCATAGGTCGCATATACAGATTCGTGTGATTTAGCGATCGTCAATAAAACAAGATTAGCAATTAAGTAGTTGGAGATTTCCCATAAGTGTTGTTGGCAAGCCCATTTCCGATTATCAGGCGCGTTAGGACGGTGGTTATTTACTCTGGAAATCATCGTGAGTGGAGTCGATATGACCCCCTGGAGGATTTATAAGGGGGGGCTATTGCGTCATATCGATGTATATATTCAAATATTTCAGTTCCGCCCTTAAATGCGTATTTTCGATAGCCAGAATCCGAACGCATTACAGTAAAGTTCAATTGTAGATTGTATATCTTAAGTCCATCCAGGCCTACACGACCTACCGCAGCCAATTGCCTCTCAACTTCAAATGAAATAAAAAAAAAAAAAAAAAAAATTCCAACTCTTAATCGTAAACCCTTTAAAAACGCCAAATCGATTAAACAAGTTTGCAGCTGAGAGCTTACCGTTCTTTTACGGTGACTATGTTTACCTCTTGCAATGACTAAAAAGAAAATTGGTTTAATTTGATATTACAAAAGCTTTTTTTTTTTTTTTTTTCGTATCTAATACTGGAGACCAAATTATCTTTTTTTTTGTTGCTCTCTTTCTATAAAATCCGCGTCTCACCTCTGGTATCATTTTTTGCTAGATAATTTCGTGCGGTCCCACATATTTGTTAAATGGTGAAATTAGTTCCCGTTTTGCATCGAATCCAGTAGCTAGAAACCATTGTTCATGTTCCAAATCAGGTCATGCATCATTGATAGTTTGATTACGAGAATAAGAGGTTCGGATTGACGGTTTTTGGGAAAGAGTCCCTACGTGAGATGAGATAGACAGTGCCTATGTCCGTTTTAGTAGGAGGAATAGAACTGTCTGTAGGGAAATCGGTTTTGATTGACAAAAAGAGTTTATATGTGTCGCGATAGGGACTAGTTAGAATAAGAGCTCTATGACACTATGGGTCGCTAACAAGTGATAAACCAAGAGCATTTAGAGGATGAGGTCGCTAAAGCGAGCGAAGAATAAAATCTGATAGGTATGTCCGCTAAAGCAATTCACCCAAGGCTCTATAGAGGGCTAGTCTGGCTAAGCGTGAAAACAAATTCTATGGAGTCGGCTAAAGCGAGTTAAAAGTGGCTCTGAGAGTGTCGCTTATACAACGACGAGAGAACAACCAATCTATTTGAGAGTCAGCTAAAACGAGTTACAAATGGCTCGTACAGGTGATCGCTACCAGATGAGTTAGAAGAGAGGGGGCGGTAGGAGAGTCCGCTAAAGCCGCGAGAAACAAAATCTTGTTTAGTGGTCGCTAAGCGAGTTAAAAAGGCTCTAGAAGTCGCTAAATTATGAAAGCAAAGATCTTATTAGAGTCGGGCATCAACAAGCGAGATTTAAAAAAGCTCATAGATATGGTCGATAAACAGAACCCTACTAAAGCAATAATGTTAATTATGTGTCGCTAAAAGCGAGTAAACAAAGATTTTCTCGCAGTGTAAGAGGTCGCATAAACTACGAACAAAAATCTCACAGGAGTGCGCGGCTAAACGAGTTAGATAAAAGTCTCTATAGTGTCGCTAATTATGTGAAAACAAATTCTATAGGAGGAGTGCCGCTAAGAGCGGATTAAAAAGTGCGCTCTAGAGGAGTCCCTGCCTAATTGATGAGAAACAGAATCGATCAGGAGCTCGACTAAATCATATTACAAAGGGCTCTAGATAGAGTCGTGTCGTGAATTCATGAAAAACAAATATCTAGAGAGTACGCTAAACGAGTAGAAAAAGTTCTTCTAGATAAGTCTCCTAAAGCAGACTATAAACAATATGTATAGAGGTGGTCCGCTAAAGCGAGTCACAAAAGTGTCTATATACGAGTGCGCTAAACAACGACGAAAAACACAAGACTGCTATAGAGTCGCTAACGCCGAGTTAAGAAAAGTGGCTCTAGGAGCTTCTCTAAATATGACCATAACGAAAAGCAGAAATCTAATAGTGTCGCTAAAAACGAGATAAAAACCGCTCCATAGAGAGTCGCTAAAAACGTCTAAACAAAATCTACAGAGTCCGCTAACGCTTAAAAAAGGCTCTAGAGAGCGCTAAATTAAAACAAAATCTATAGAGTCGCTAAACGGGTTAACAAAGACGCTCTAGAGTGTCGCTAACGATTTCAGGAAAAGCAATCTATAGTGTCAGCTTCTAGCGAGTTACATGGCTCTAGATGAGTCGCTAACGTATGAAAACACATCTATAGAGTCGCTAAACGGGATTAAAAGGCTCTAGAGTCGCTGACGATCAAAAGCCCAAGAGTAAAAAAGTCGTTACGACAAAACAAAATCTATAGAGTCGCTAACGAGTTAAAAAGGCTACCAGAGAGTCATGCATCACCGGAGCTAAAAACGAACTCCTATAGTGTCGGCTATACGTGGTACAAAAGGCTCTAGAGAGTCGCTAAACGACTAAAACATATCTATAGAGTGCCGCTAAACGAGTTAAAAATGGTCTAGAGTCCGCTGAACGAGTCAAAAGGCCCAGGAGGTCGCTAAACGTCGAAAACAAAATCTATAGAGTGTCGCTAACGAAGTTAAAAAGGCTCTAGAGAGTCGCTACACGACCAAAACAAAATCTACAGAGTCGCGTAAACGAGTTAAAAGGCTCTAGAGAGTCGCTTCAAGGATTTCGTAAAACAGAGTCTATAGAGTCGCTACACGAGTTAAAAGTGTGTTTTGCGTCTTCTTCGTCTAAATCGACCTACTTTTTGCGTCCCCTTCAATTTTACTGTTGATAAGACATAAAAGATTCATCATTGACCATAGTAGATGATAATATTTCGGTTTTTAATTGATAAGTGCGGCTCGGTTCTTAAATCGATTTGTTTACGATGAGAGCGTAGTGGCGACGTTGTAATCAAAGCCACTGAGGATGACCGCATTCCACAGGCCTCGAAATCTATTTTAATTTGTAAAAACACGAATTCCGGGAGATTTCCGTTTTTTTATTTTTTCCCTCCCCGATTGTTTTTTAATTAAGGGACCAAGTCACCGCTTTTTGAGTATTCGAATATCTTCTTTTAAAGCCATAAAGTCTATCGTCTCACGTCAGAATCTTGAGGACCTCTCAACTTCAGAAATCCATCGAAAAATCTCAAAATTTTAACTCTTTCCATATAAAATCGGAATAAATTCAATTTACGTAAGTTAAAGCATTAAAAGAGGGGAGAAAACAGGTTTCAAAATCGTGTTTATGTTTGATCTACGGTAAGTATTAAACGCTAACAAATATCTTATTTGCTAAGATTAGTCAATGAGTCACTCAATCATTGTGCAACAATTTTCTTTCAAGAAATTCAAAGAATTTTATTATATTTTAGATGATGTTATTTTAGTTCTGGAATTATTTATTCGGATGGTGACTCTTTGGACCTTTTAATTGTCGTATAGCGATCCTACAGAACATTAAAGTCTTATAGCGATCCTGTAGACCCTTTATTGCATGTAGCGACTCTTTGACCATTCCTTGTCATTTAGCGACTCTTTAAACATATTGCCGATCATTTAGACCTTTTATGCCATATAGCGACTTCTTATACCATTTTTCGTCGTATAGCGATCCCATAGTAACCTTTTAATGTCATATAGCGACCATATAACCATTTTATTGCGTCGTATAGCGATTATATAAACCCTTTTATCGTCGTATAGCGACTCTTTAGACCCTTTATCATCGTATAGCGACCCTTTAGACCCTTTTATCATCGTATAGTGACTCTTTAGACAATTTTACTATCGTATAGCGACTCTTTAGACCCGTTTATCATCGTATAAGCGACTCTTTAGACCCTTTATTAATCGTATAGCGACTCTTAAGACATTTTATCGCCGTACAGCGATCATATAGACCCTTTTAATGTCATATAGCGATTATATAAAACCCTTTTATCGTCGTATAGCGACTCTTTAGCACCCCTTTTATCATATGTATAGCGACTCTTTAGACCCCCTTTTATCATCGTATAGCGACTCTTTAGGACCTTTTATCATCGTATAGCGACTCTTTAGACCCTTTTATCATCGTATAGCGACTCTATCGTCGTATACATAATATTAGCGACCAACTTACGAAAAAAAAAAAAAATTATTTACATATCAAAGGCTTGTTGCGGGCATTTTATGTGATGTTTCTCACGATTTTTTTTTTTAAATTGTTATTTTTAAATAAATAAAGGGCTTGTTTTTTTATGAGTTATAGACCGCCGGAAGAGCGTTTAATGAAACGTTCTGTACGGACCAGATATGGGCTATAAAACAAGTAAATAAACATTTTAAAAGGTAAATTATGCAAGTTTCATTGGCGTTGTGGGCCGGAATTTGAAAGATAAAGTCGGAAACGGGTTCGGCATTGGATTTCCGAGTGGCGAGAGAGAGAGAAAATAAGTTCTCAGGCAGGTGTTATCACTTTCGCCGGCGGGTTTCCCCTTCAGAGAGCAATCGGGAAGAAAATATGCAAATTTTTTATTACTCCTATTCCCACCCCTCATTGCTTGTATTTTTTTTACGACATATTTTGCATAAAAATTTAGAGCAAAAGGCCTAAGGGAGGGGTGACAAACGAGCCCCTCATCTCCGACTAATGTTTCGCCAAATGGAATCTAGGAGCGACTTTTAATCATGTCCATTAATTAATTTCCCCCACTTTTTTTATAAACGTGAACGTTTTTCTATCTAATATTAAAAAAAAATTTAAAAGCCCGGATTTTTGATTATCAAGATGTTCAGATTGTATCGCTATACGATGATAAAAGGGTCTATAAGATCGCTATATTACGTCACTATAGATAGTAAGATGTCACTACATGGACAAAAAGACGATCAACGATTTCACAAAATGAGACGATAAAAATTGACGATAAACGACAAAAAATACGATGAACGATGTCAAACACGACAAAAAGACGATGAAAATTGACGATAATCGACGAAAAAGACAATAAACGATGTCACAACACGACAAAAAGACGATAAAATATCAATAAAACACGAAAGGCGATAAAAAATGGTCACTACACGACAAAAAGACGATGAACGATGTCAAAACACGACAAAAAGACGATGAAAATTGACGATCAACGATGAAAAAGACGATAAACGATGTCACAACACGAAAAAAAGACGATGAAATACATATCAATAAACGACGAAAATAAGATAAAAAAAATTGTCGATAAACTACGACAAAAAGACGATAAAAGATGTCACTACACGACAAAAAAGACGATTAACGATGTCACAACACGACAAAAAAGACGATGAACGATGTCACAACACGACAAAAAGACGATAATAGATGTCACAACACGACAAAAAGACTATAAAAATGTCAAAAAACGGCGAAAAGACTATAGAATAATGTCACTACGCGACAAAAAGACGATGAACGATGTCACTACACGACACAAAGACGATAAAAGATTTCAAAACACGATAAAAAGACGATAAAAAATGTCACTACACGACAAAAAAGACGATAAAACATGTCAATAAACGACAAAAAGGCAATTAACAGTGTAACTATACGACAAAAAGACAAAAACACGACTGAAAAACGACAAAAAGATGATAAATGGTATAAATGAAAGTGGTGTAAATTGTAAGGAAGTTGAAATGTAGCAAATTACTAAGGGCCTAAACTCTGGACTCTTCAAAGAAAACAAATCTACCACTTTTGCCTTGAGATTTAAACATTAAAATTCGTGCTCCAGTTTAGGCCCTCGAGTTACTTAATTACGATCGCTAAATGTCATGCGCGTTCCGGGACATTACCTACCGGTCTTACTTCCCCTCCCCACCACCACCCCACCACCCCTTCCCCTAAGAATCTCGTTTTATTCTTTACCTAAATCCTCAACTTGTCGTAAGCCTTCATGAGTCTCTTTAAGGGAAAATCGAAAGAGAAGCCCGAGGATAAATTAATTCCGTAGATGGACACCGTTTGCATACGTACCGACTTTTAAGTCCGTTTCCTCATTCCAGCAGCTTCTTATTTAATAGATAAATAATTCCCAATTAAAAAGTTAAATGTCATTCTTACCTTATTCAAATTCATCATTTCGAAACTCGAAAATCTCTAGGAACCCCTATATTTTCGTGATCCCCAGAGCGTCCTGATCGCGTATAAGCCTGGGAGCCTCCGTGACGACCTCAATAGCCTTCTTTCCTACGTAAATCTCCTAAAATCCGTAAATATTGAATCTCAGATTTCGAATGTTGACTCAGATTAGGAGGGTCAAAAATCTGTTGGAAAAAACAAAATTTTTTTCTAGGCTAAAGATGACTGACCGATAGTTTTTCCGACGATTTTGAATTTTTTTTTTTTTTTTTTTCTTTCTTTTCTGAAAGGCGGTAAAAAGAAAGAATCTGCATATTTCTTGTGAGACGTTAAATAGGCGACGACCTCTCGTTTTCACTTTCATTTTTAACGACTCTCGGGTTCTGGAATGCCGGTAGCAGGGTCGCCCTTTAGCACTTTGGCTTCTCATCATGTCGCATGAGATCAAAAGGAACGAAAATTGCTGTTTGCTCTCGTTTTCACCGAGTATTTTTTTGTGCGGCCTTTTTTTAAGTTGTTTGGACACTTAGGTGATATTTTCGACGTCTACACACCCTTAAATAATCGTATAGCGATTCTATAGACCCTTTAATCGTCGTATAACGACTCAGGGGACCGTATAGGGACTCTATAGACCATTTTATCCGCGCATAATATAAGCTATAATATATTGTCGCTAAACGAGTCAAAAAGGCTCTAGAGAGTCGCCAAACGACGAGAAACAAAATCTATAGTGTCGCTAAACGAGTCGAAAAAGGCTCTAGAGAGTCGCCAAACGACGAGAACAAAATCTATAGTGTCGCTAAACGAGTCGAAAAGGGCTCTAGAGAGTCGCTAAACGACAAAAACAAAATCTATAGAGTCGCTAAAACGAGTCAAAAGGCTCTAGAGAGTAGCTAAACGAGTTAAAAAGGCTCTAGAGAGTGGATAAATGACTAAAACATATGTATATTATCGCTAAACGAGTCAAAAAGGCTCTAGAGAGTCGCTAAACGACGAAAACAAAATCTATAAAGTCGTTAATCGAGTTAAAAAGGCTCTGGAGAGTCGCTAAACGACGAAAACAAATCTATAGAGTCGCTAAACGAGTCAAAAAGGCCCTAAAGAGTCGCTAAACGACGAAAACAAAATCTATAGAGTCGCTAAAACGAGTTAAAAAGGCCCTAGAGAGTCGCTAAACGACGAAAAAAATCTATAGAGTCGCTAAACGAGTCAAAAAGGCTCTAGAGTGTCGCTAAACGACGAAAACAAAATCTATAAGTCGTTAATCGAGTTAAAAAAGGCTCTGGAGAGTCGATAAACGACAAAACCAAAATTTATGGAGTCGCTAAACGAGTCAAAAAGGCCCTAGAGAGTCGCTAAACGACGAAAACAAAATCTATAGAGTCGCTAAACGAGTTAAAAAGGCCCTAGAGAGTCGCTAAACGACGAAAACAAAATCTATAGAGTCGCTAAACGAGTCAAAAAGGCTCTAGAGTGTCGCTAAACGAGTCAAAAAGGCTCTAGAGAGTCGCTAAACGACGAAAACAAAATCTATGGAGTCGCTAAACGAGTCAAATAGGCTCTAGAGAGTCGCTAAACGAGTTAAAAAGGCTCTAGAGAGTCGCTAAACGACTAAAACAATATGTATAGTGTCGCTAAACGAGTCAAAAAGGCTCTAGAGTGTCGCTAAACGAGTCAAAAAGGCTCTATAGAGTCACTAAACGACGAAAACAAAATCTATGGAGTCGCTAAACGAGTTAAATAGGCTCTAGAGAGTCGCTAAACGAGTTAAAAAGGCTCTAGAGAGTCGCTAAACGACTAAAACAATATGTATAGTGTCGCTAAACGAGTTAAAAAGGCTCTAGAGAGTCGCTAAACGACGAAAACAAAATCTATAGAGTCGCTAAACGAGTTAAAAAGGCTCTAGAGTGTCGCTAAACGAGTCAAAAAGGCTCTAGAGAGTCGCTAAACGACGAAAACAAAATCTATGGAGTCGCTAAACGAGTTAAATAGGCTCTAGAGAGTCGCTAAACGAGTTAAAAAGGCTCTAGAGAGTCGCTAAACGACTAAAACAATATGTATAGTGTCGCTAAACGAGTCAAAAAGGCTCTAGAGTGTCGCTAAACGAGTCAAAAAGGCTCTATAGAGTCACTAAACGACGAAAACAAAATCTATGGAGTCGCTAAACGAGTTAAATAGGCTCTAGAGAGTCGCTAAACGAGTTAAAAAGGCTCTAGAGGGTCGCTAAACGACGAAAACAAAATCTATGGAGTCGCTACACGAGTTAAAAAGGCTCTAGAGAGTCGCTACATGACGTCAGAAGGGTCTATAGAGTCGCTACAGGAGTTAAAAAGGTTCTAGAGAGTCACTATACTACGAAAAAAGGAGCTAGTCGAGTGGTAACATTGTTTTTACCTCTTTGCACCACATTGACACTTTTTTAGCGACTGTCGAGGCCTTTCTATAGTGATTATTTATCGTCTTTTTTTCATTTAGCGACACTTTTATCGTCGTTTTGAAGCAAGGTACAACTGTAAAATGGTCTTTTTGGCGTAAAATCTTATGATCTCCTTTGTTTTGCCCTGTGGTGACACTTTTTTCGGTCTTTTCGGTCGTTAGTTTTTGAATTTTTTATATCGAGGTGGCGGTGTAATGATTGCGGTCGGTGGGAGTCGTCGATTAATCACCGATGCGGTTGAGGCCTTTCGTATTAAAGCTATTATTTAAAGTAACTTTTCATTTGGTTCTCTCTCGCACTCGTCGTCCCTTTGAAGGCCCCCAGAAACCGACATCATTAGCCTAAAAAACCATTGAGCAACCCGAGCGGTCGACGCCCCGCATAATACACATTTTTCAAATGGGACTCGTACAAAAAGGAACCCCAGACGTGAAAAAAAAGAGTAAATATTTAAATCCTCAAAAAGCGACTTTAAAAAACCCAAAACAATTCGTCCTGTGGCGTTGAAATCTCCACAAGATTTTTTCAGATAAAAAATTTTTTTTTACATCTTCACAAAAATTGATATCTTTATGTTTTTTGGCTTGCTAAGTTCAAAAATGATGTTGTTTTTGCCCAAAAAAATTTCCAAAGTTCGTTTTTTGGCGATAACTCGAGAAATATTGATCCTAGAATTTTTTAAACTATTTTATCGGATTTCTCGTCCAATTTTACGTTAGAAATGATACATCTTGTCGATTTTCGAAATTTCGAAGAGGTGCCATGCACCTCCAGGGAAGCGTGTTCTTAAGTCAAAGACTTCATCTACAATTTGTTGTCACTGTTAACACGTTAACGACGAAAAAAAACTTTTGAATAAATTAACCCTTTTTTCTTAATGGCTCCATCGGCTTCTTTATACCTGTTATTAAGCCCCACTTCTAATCTTTTTTTTTCTACAGATGCGGACAATTCGTTGAGAGAAAAGGGTTTTTGTGCCGACCTGGGTAAGTTCTCATTAACTTCATTAAAAAGTGTTAGACTAACTATTTATTTTAATAGAAACCAATTTATCTTAATCAACATAATATTTTTTAATTAATTTTTTTTCTTTCTCCATAATATGGATTTTCTGAAGCTTCTTATTCCTTTTTAGCGACACATTTGTCGATTTTTTGTGTCGCTTGTTGAGATGCGACCTTTCATCATTTAGCGATACTCGTCGCTTCATTTCGTCTATTGGTCTATAAATTATAAAAGTTTAGCGACACCTTTTTTATTGTCGTCTAGCGACGCTTTTTGTTTCCTTTTGTCGCATAGTGACTCTTTTTGTCGTCCTTTTGTCTTTTAGCGACGCTTTTTGTTTAGCGACACCTTTTTTATTGTCGTCTAGCGACGCTTTTAGTTTCCTTTTGTCGCATATTGACTCTTTTTGTCTTTTAGCGACGCTTTTTGTTTAGCGACACCTTGGACGATTTTTTTGTCGCTTTATGTAGAGATGCGACATTTCATCGTTTAGCGAAACTTGTTGCTTTTCGTCGGGTGACGATTTTTATTGGTCTATAAATTATCGTTTAGCGACACCTTTTAACTTTCTCAAAGAGAAGTTATTGTATTACCGTCGGATTCGGGTTTTTGGGGAAGGGTCTTCCAGACCCCCTAGGGTCAAACTGACTTTTGATCTTTGCCGGACATGACTTTGTCTGTGGTGCCGGCCGTCCGGCCGTCCGGCCGTCCGTCGCCTTTTTTCTCGGAACACTTCACGGCCACAATTTTCATCCGATTTTCACGAAATTTTCACACAATCTTCCTTTCGTGGTTATCTTGAAAGTGACGAGAGCGATTTTTGAAATTCGACAAAATGGCGGAAATATGTCTGTCTAAAGTTTGCAAAAATGTGCTACGGGCTTTCTACCGGTCCGATCTTCACCAAATTTTAACCAATAATCTTCACGTGATCCCGATTAAATTTCATTAACTAATTAGGTAATTAATTATGTAATTAGGTAATTATGACCAATTAACCAAATTTTCCCATTTTCATAAAATTATCACCAAATTCAAGTTATGATTGAAAAAAAAATTTTTTCTCAAAAATTAATTAATTAATTAATTAACTAATTAGGTAATTATATTGAGTTTGAGTGAAATTATTCCCATTTTCATAAAATTATCACCAAATTCAAGTTATGATTGAAAAAAAATTTTTTTTTCAAAAATTAATTAATTAATTAATTAGGTAATTATATTGAGTTTGAGTGAAATTATTCCCATTTTCATAAAATTATCACGAAATTCAAGTTATGATTGAAAAAAAAATTTTTTTTTCAAAAATTAATTAATTAATTAATTAGGTAATTATATTGAGTTTGAGTGAAATTATTCCCATTTTCATAAAATTATCACCAAATTCAAGTTATGATTGAAAAAAAAATTTTTTTTTCAAAAATTAATTAATTAATTAATTAGGTAATTATATTGAGTTTGAGTGAAATTATTCCCATTTTCATAAAATTATCACCAAATTCAAGTTATGATTGAAAAAAAAATTTATTTTTTTAAATTAATTAATTAATTAATTAACTAATTAGGTAATTATATTGAGTTTAAGTGAAATTATTCCCATTTTCATAAAATTATCACCAAATTCAAGTTATGATTGAAAAAAAATTTTTTTTTCAAAAATTAATTAATTAATTAATTAGGTAATTATATTGAGTTTGAGTGAAATTATTCCCATTTTCATAAAATTATCACCAAATTCAAGTTATGATTGATTTTTTTTCAAAAATTAATTAATTAATTAATTAGGTAATTATATTGAGTTTGAGTGAAATTATTCCCATTTTCATAAAATTATCACCAAATTCAAGTTATGATTGAAAAAAAATTTTTTTTTCAAAAATTAATTAATTAATTAATTAACTAATTAGGTAATTATATTGAGTTTGAGTGAAATTATTCCCATTTTCATAAAATTCAAGTTATGATTGAAAAAAAATTTTTTTTTCAAAAATTAATTAATTAATTAATTAATTAACTAATTAGGTAATTATATTGAGTTTGAGTGAAATTATTCCCATTTTCATAAAATTATCACCAAATTCAAGTTATGATTGAAAAAAAAATTCTCAAAAATTAATTAATTAATTGATTACCTATTAGGTAATTATATTGAGTTTGAGTGAAATTATTCCCATTTTCATAAAATTATCACCAAATTCAAGTTATGATTGATTCTCAAAATTTAATTAATTAACTAGGTAATTAGGTAATTATAATGTGTATGAGTGAAATTAGTCCCATTTTCAGAAAATTATCACCAAATTTAAGTTATGTTAGAAAAAAAAAAGGATTCATTTCCCCCGAAATTTATGGATCCCCCGAAATCTGTAGACCTTTGAGAAAGTTCGTGTCTCTGGGCAAGCTCCAGGACGAATACTTTTATATTGTATTCTTGTCTAGCGACGCTTTTTGTCGCCCTTTTGAGATTTAGTGGAAATTTTATCGTTTAGCGACTCTTTTTGTCCTTTTGTCGCATAGCGACAGTTCTATCTTCTTCTTCAAGTATAGCGACGTTTTTTGTTGTCTAGCGACTCTTTTTGTAGTATAGCGACGATTTTTGTTGTCCTTTTTGTCTTTTAGCGACGAGTTTTGTGGTCCTTTTGCCGTATGGCGACGATTTTTTTCGTCTAGCGACTCTTTTTGTCGTATGGCGACGCTTTTTGTCATCCTTTTGTCCTTTAGCGACGCGTTTTGTGGTCCTTTTGGCGTATAGCGATGCTTTTTTGAAGTCTAGTGATGATTTTTATTGACCTTTCATCGTTTAGCGACACTTTTATCTTCTTCTTCTTCTCGTATAGCGACTCTTTTAGTCGTATAGGGACGCTTTTTGTCCTATAGCGACACTTTTATCTTCTTCTTCTCCTCGTATAGCGACTCTTTTTGTCGTATAGCGACTCTTTTTGTCGTATAGCGACGCTTTTTGTCGTATAGCGACGCTTTTTGTCGTCTAGAGACTCTCTCGGTCGCCTAGCGACTCTTTTTGTCGTTAGCGACGCTTTTTGTCGTCCTTTTTTCCTCTAGCGACGCGTTTGTGGTCGCTTCTTGTTACCCTTTTGACGTCTAGTGACGATTTTTATTGACTGTTTATCGTTCAGCGACGCTTTTTGTGGTCCTTTCGTCGTATAGCGACGCTTCTTGTTGTCCCTTCGACATCTAGCGACGATTTTTATCGACTTTTCATCGTTTAGCGACACTTATATCGTCTTTTTGTCCCGAATCGAGCCTTTTATGACCTATTTCTGGCCCTTTTTTCTATGTTGATCGTCATTTTCTAGTTCAGCGAGGATTTCTGTTTCCCAAAACGGTTTTTCCGATTGAAATTTAAAGAAAGGATCGCGTTTTTTTTCCGGAAGTCGTATTTCGAAGACGCATCTGCCGGTCAAAAAGGGGTTATTGACACTCATTAAAATCCGCACGTACTCTTGTAATCCCACTTCGCCTTTATTTTTTAATTAAAAGAAGATTAAATATGCACTTTCCTCGTTAAAAAAGATAAAAACTCACCGCTTCACCTGCCACTTGTCATTTCCACCTGGTTTTCCCCTCTTCCTTACCTTATTACCGAGTTCTTCCCATTTCTTCCCCAATTGAAATTTTTCCCAAATTTTCCTTTTTTATCGACTTTTCATCGAAAATGAAATTTTTCCCAAATTTTCCTTTTTATCGACTTTTCATCGGAAAAAAAAAATTAAATTTTTCCCAAATTTTCCTTTTCCCTCTTCCTTACCTTATTACCGAGGTCTTCGAAAAATTGAAATTTTTACCAAATTTTCCTTTTTTTTTTTTTCCCCCTCTTCCTTACCTTATTACCGAGGTCTTCTAAGAATTGAAATTTTTCCCAAATTTTTCCCTAATTTTCCTCTTTTCTTTCTTTCTTTGCCCTCAATTCATTTTTATGCGTATAAATAACCTTTCGAGTTTCTCAGAGGCGTAACACGCTCATAAATGACATTTTCGTGTTTTCTCCACACGTGACATATTACGTGAATTTTTTCCAGCGAGTTTCTAGTGAAAATTAAGGAAGGTCTTTCCAAAAAAAAACATCAATCATCGTCTCTTTTGCACATTTTTGTCAAATTATCTCCCTGCACTCAAAATGGCGTAATCATAAATAATTAGTCATAATTTAATTTTTTTTCTACAAGTGTTTTGTTTTGAAATTTCTGTGATTCACAGATTTTGAGAAATGAAATTTCCACCTTTTTTTGGAGAGGACTTTTTATAACCAGAAAGAGACGTTTTGTCGCCTGGCGACACTTTTTTGTCGTCGTCTTTTGACATTTAGCGACGCTTTTTGTCGTCATTTTGTCGTATAGTGACGCTTGTTATCGTCATTATGTCGTTTAGCGACGCTTTTGTCGTCATTTTGTCGTATAGCGACGCTTGTGTCGTCCTTATGTCGTTTAGCGACGCTTTTTTGGTCTCTTATGTCGTTTAGCGACGTTTTTTTTTTTTGGTCTTCCTTATGTCGTTTAGCGACGCTTTTTGTCGTCCTTATGTAGTTTAGCGACGCTTTTTGTCGACCTTATATCGTTTAGCGACGCTTTTTGTCGTCATTATGTCGTTTAGCGACGCTTTTTGTCGTCATTTTGTCGTATAGCGACGCTTGTTATCGTCCTTATGTCGTTTAGCGACGTTTTTTGGTCTTCCTTATGTCGTTTAGCGACGCTTTTTGTCGTCCTTATGTAGTTTAGCGACGCTTTTTGTCGTCTTTATGTCGTTTAGCGAGTCTTTTTGTCGTCCTTATATCGTTTAGCGACGCTTTTTGTCGTCCTTATGTCGTTTAGCGACGTTTTTTGTCGTCATTTTGTAGTTTAGCGACGTTTTTTGCCGTCATTTTGTCGTATAGCGACGCTTGTTATCGTCCTTATGTCGTTTAGCGACGTTTTTTGGTCTTCCTTATGTCGTTTAGCGACGTTTTTTTTGGTCTTCCTTATGTCGTGCGACGATTTTTGTCGTCCTTATATCGTTTAGCGACGCTTTTTGTCTTCATTTTGTCGTATAGTGACGCTTGTTATAGTCATTATGTCGTTTAGTGACGCTTTTTGTCGTCTTTATGTCGTTTAGCGAATCTTTTTGTCGTCCTTATATCGTTTAGCGACGCTTTTTGTCGTCATTTTGTCGTATAGTGACGCTTGTTATCGTCATTATGTCGTTTAGCGACGCTTTTTGTCGTCCTTATGTCGTTTAGCGACGTTTTTTGGTCTTCCTTATGTCGTTTAGCGACGCTTTTTGTCGTCCTTATGTAGTTTAGCGACGCTTTTGTCGACCTTTATACCGTTTAGCGACGCTTTTTGTCGTCATTTTGTCGTATAGCGACGGCTTTTTGTCGTCCTATGTCGTTTAGCGACGCTATTTGTCGTATAGCGACGCTTGTTATCGTCATTATGTCGTTTGGCGACGCTTTTTGTCGTCCTTATATCGTTTAGCGACGCTTTTTGTCGTCATTTTGTCGTATAGCGACGCTTGTTATCGTCATTATGTCGTTTGGCGACGCTTTTTGTCGTTCTTGTATCGTTTAGCGACGCTTTTTGTCGTCCTTATGTAGTTTAGCGACGCTTTTTGTCGACCTTATACCGTTTAGCGACGCTTTTTGTCGTCATTTTGTCGTATAGCGACGCTTTTTGTCGTCCTTATGTCGTTTAGCGACGCTATTTGTCGTATAGCGACGCTTGTTATCGTCATTATGTCGTTTGGCGACGCTTTTTGTCGTCCTTATATCGTTTAGCGACGCTTTTTGTCGTATAGCGACGCTTGTTATCGTCATTATGTCGTTTGGCGACGCTTTTTGTCGTCCTTATGTCGTTTAGCGACGCTTTTGGTCGTCCTTATGTCGTTTAGCGACTCTTTTTGTTATATATATATACGCATAGCGACGGTTAATAATTCTGAGTGGATCAAAATGGTTCCTACCTAAAAAATTCTTGAAATAGGTAGGAAAAAACCTTTTCAAATGCCAACCACAAAAAGGTTTAATTTTAAACAAAAAGACCCTATAATTAGAAATGACCTGAGTGAGGTTTTTGAAGGAATCAAAAGGGGCCGACAACCCTAAAAATAATTAATAATTCACTTCCTGTGCAGATCTGAGCCAATCATAGTTTCCCCCTCCCCCTCCCCCCACCCCATTCCCCACCTCCCCTTCTACGTCATGTGTTTGCTCGTTGTAAACACTTCGTTACCGCCCCCCCCCCCTCCCATCCTCAACCTTTTTCGTGAAAAACCTTCCCTTTGTTTGGCTTCCTTTCGGCCCTTTTGATTGCCTACAAAAGCCCAGGCAAGGTCGACCATCATCAACTATTTATTGCCTTTTATAATTCAACTTTTAGAAGAAAAAAAAAATCCAAAATATATCAGATTTTTTAGTCCAGACCAACAAATTTTTACGTTTTATGATCATTTTGTAGCATGGCGACACTTTTTTATCGTTTCTTTGACGTTTTAGGATGATTTTTATCGTCATTTTGGATCATAGCGACACTTTTTATCGTTTCTTTGACGTTTTAGGACGACTTTTATCGTCATTTTGTTTCATAGCGACCCTTTTTATCGTTTCTTTGACATTTTATGACGATTTTTATCGTCATTTTGTATCATAGCGATCCTTTTTATCGTTTCTTTGACGCTTTAGAACGATTTTTATCGTCATTTTGGAGCATAGCGACCCTTTATATAGTTTCTTTGACGCTTTAGGACGATTTTTATCGTCATTTTGGTGCTTAGCGACCCTTTTTTATCGTTTCATAGACGTTTTAGGACGATTTATATCGTCATTTTGGAGCATAGCGACACTTTATATTGCTTTTTTGTCGTTTTAGGACGATTTTTGTCGTCATTTTGGAGCATAGCAACACTTTATATTGCTTTTTTGTCGTTTTAGGATGATTTTTGTCGTCATTTTGGAGCATAGCGATCCATTTTATAGTTTCTTTGACGTATACTAACACTTTTTATATTTGTCTAATTTTTTTCTTCTTCGAATACCTACTCCACTAACGGAAAATTATCAGAGCAAAAATTAAAACACGCGATCTTCACGTACTGACACGTTTTTTTTCTTTATTTCTAGCGAACCTATCCATTCCGTTTGTTAATTCCAATTCGTTAATTTTCAAATATTCACCTTTTTTAGCATAAAATTATTATTTATTGCTAAAATTAAAAATGAGATTTCTTTCGAGATAGAAGGCTCCGGAATGCAGACCCACTCGCTCGGAATGCGATAATGGCCTGAATATAATTTCCTTTATTTTAAATAAAATAAGGTTTAATCAAATACACCTTTTACATTCCATCAAATCGAAAAAACTCGAGTTTTCCTTCCTTTACTGATTTTTGAAAGGGATCGCTAAATTAATGGCGTCATTGTTACGTAGCGACACTTTTTAACGTATTTTTTTACGTTTAGCGACACTTCATTGCTTCATTTTGTCGCTTAATCACACTTTATGGCGTCGTTGTATCGTGTGGCGACATTTTATAGATTAATTTTGTCGCATGGCGACACTTTATAGCTTACTTTTGTCTGATAGCGACACTTTATAGCTTTCTTTTGTCGAACGGCGACACTTTATTGCTCACTTTTGTCGCATAGCTACACTTTTCAGCTCACTTTTGTCGCATGCCGACACTTTATACTTTACTTTTGTCGCATGGCGACACTTTATAGCGTACTTTTGTTTCATGGCGACACTTTATACCATACTTTTGTCGCATGGCGACACTTTATACCTTACTTTTGTCGCATGGCGACACTTTATGCCTTACTTTTGTCGCATAGCGACACTTTATACCTTACTTTTATCGCATGGCGACACTTTATAGTGTACTTTTGTCGTTTGGCGACACTTTATAGCGTACTTTTTTAGCATAGCGACACTTTACAGCGTACTTTGGTCGTATTGCGCCGCCTTATAGCTCATTTTTGTCGCATGACGACACTTTATAGCTCAATTTTTTAGCATAGCGACACTTTATAGCTCACTTGTGTCTCATGGCGACACTTTCTCTCTTACTTTTGTCGCATGGCGACACTTCCCCTCTCACTTTTGTCCCATGGCGACACTTTATAGCTCACTTTTGTAGAATAGCGACACTTTCTCGTATTTTTACTTGCAAATATAATAAGTCAACTGATTTTTTCTTGTCCCTTAGAAGGTCTTAAGTACCTCCAGGGGCCGTAAACCACCGGAGGAGCGGCGCAACAAAAACCGCCGGCTAGTTAACCCATCGAAGGGCGCTGAGTGTTCAGAAACGAGCAATCCCGAAATCATTTTTCCCGGAATAGACGGCGTCCGGTTTTTATTGCGCTCGCCACCCTACTATTATAATTATTATAATTTATGTTTAGTCTTGGTACATTTCGCTAAAAGGAGTTTTCGTTCCCGGAACGAAGATTAGCATACCCTGGGCGCTCCTCCCCACTCCTACCTCCCCTCCACCTCCCCCCTCCACTTTAATTAGCCACGCACGCGATTAGCATGTAGCCCACAGAGTTTATGTTTATTAACTTTTCAGATTATCGCCGTTTGATTGCCTTTTTTCTTCTTCCGAAGACTCCGCTGGAGAACCTTTCTCCTTTTTTTCGCCTAAATGAAGCCCATACTCAGACTCGTTGTTTTCCGTCTTCAAATAGAATTGTAGGGAATGAACCTTTTTCTTCCCCGCGGCACCGCTCAGGCTAATAACATAAATTAATTAAAATCATAATCAAAAAACCACTGGGGATCGAAGCCACTTTTTGATTTTCTATTAAACACGCTCACTTTTCGTAATAACGAGAATAGAGATACCGAAATCGAACTATCATATTGGGAACCAAAAGTCGCTAAATCATAAAGTTGCTAAGATGTCCAAAAGAGCGGTCGCTATATGACTCGCTCGTCGCTATATGCTCAGTCGCTATGCGACACAATCTGAGTATAAAGTGTCCTAAACTAACAATAACGTTATAACGTGTCGCTATAAGACTCAATGACAGTATAAGTGTCGCCACGATGCACAATTAAGCTATAAAGAGTCGCTGTACGACTCAATAACATTATAAAGTGTCGCTAGATAGCACAATTAGACTATAGAGAGTCGATATACGACACAATGAACCAATCAAGGGTCCCCAAACGACAAAAAAGGTCGCAAAATAGTTAAAAAGTCGCTAAATTCGCCATACGAGAATGAGACGCAAAAAGCATGCTAAAGGACTTTTTACTTTCATCTTTAGCGACGTTTTTTTACTTTTCATCGTTTAGCGACACTTTTAACTTTTCCTCGTTTGGCGACGCTTTTTACTTTTATTCGTTTAGCGACACTTTTTAATAAATAACTTTTCATCGTTTAGCGACGCTTTTTACTTTTCATAGTTTAGCGACGCTTTTACTTTCATCGTTTAGCGACACTTTACTTTCATTGTTTAGCGACACTTTTTTTATTAAATAACTTTCATCGTTTAGCGACGCTTTTTACTTTTCATCGTTTAGCGACACTTTTTATTAAGTAACTTTTCATCGTTTAGAGTCGCTTTTACTATTCATCGTAGCGACGTTTTTTTCTTTTCATCGTTTAGCGACGCTTTTTACTTTTCATCATTTAGTGACACTTTTTACTTTTCATCGTTTAGCGACGATTTTATCGACCTTTAATCTTATAGCGATACTTTTTAGTTAACTTTTCATCGTTTAGCGACATTTTATCGACCTTTCATCGTTTAGCGACACTTTTTAATCAACTTTTTATCGTTTAGCGATACTTTTTAGTTAACTTTTTATCGTTTAGCGACACTTTTATCGACCTTTGATCTTTTAGCGATACTTTTTAGTTAACTTTTCATCGTTTAGCGACATTTTATCGACCTTTCATCGTTTAGCGACACTATTTAATCAACTTTTTATCGTTTAGCGACACTTTTATCGACCTTTGATCTTTTAGCGATACTTTTTAGTTAACTTTTCATCGTTTAGCGACACTTTTTAAAATAACTTTTCATCACCAAACGACCAAAAAGGTCGTAGATTGTTAAAAAGTCGCTAAAATTCGCCATACGACAAGAAGCCAAAAAAAGATTTCTAAAGGACTTTTTCGATGTGAACCCTCGGAAAAAAATTGTTTTTATAAACAATAGAAATTATGGAGCGTGGGTAGCGGGCCGGGAGGGATAATTAGGGAACAATTTAATTAATGAGGGTGAGGTTGACTACCTGGGGATCATAGAGCACGGCGGTCGGCACGGAGGGCGCCTAATGAAACGCCGGCCGAGGACCCTCTCGACTTAAGTGCCCGGGACGTTCTTCACGTAGCTCTGCTACCACTCCTGTTCCGATGTCATTGTCTTTCCCATCAAAGTAAACCCACGTACAAGAAAAGGTGTTTAATCACGATTTCCAAAATTATTTTTGGTACAATTACCCCAAATTGAGCACGTTTCTAATAAAAGAAAACCAATAACTTCAAACCTAAATATCTCAAAAACTAATCGAGTTACGGATTCAGCACTTATATATATAGAAGCGTCTTTTAATAAGCTTTCCAAAAAGTTGCTTCTTTGCAAATTCGGTCGAGCCGTTCTTGAGTTATAGACGTTTAAAGAGAAACTTTTTTTAGGTCAATGGTTTTCCGTTGTCTTCTTGATGACGATCTTGATGTCAAAAGGTCGCCTTTTTTTCTGCCTAATGTTGCATCCTAATCTCCCCTATACCGCTCTAATTACCAAAAACGATCCGTATCAGTCAAATTTAAGGCGGAAAAAAGTGGAAGTTCCCAAATTATAAACATTTCCATAAAAAAAAACATGGGAAAAACCCAAAAAAAATCATCCCTCATGAATAAAATTGCTTAAAAAGGCCGAAATTAAGGAAAATGATAGAGGAGGTTTGAAACGGGTTTCGTAGTTTTGTGTCCCCTTTTCGGTGCACAGGTGGCGAGCACGAGCCACCCCTTACGACTCGTTAATAGTTTTGACCCGTGCCCTACGGTTATAAAAAAAGAAATTTCTTACCCTTTGACTTTTTTCTTTCATCCCCTTTTTACAAGCTACAGTAGCGGTAAACATAAATAACACTTAGATATAATGGTACCCCTTTTCTTAGGCCCACAGCATATAAAAAAAAAGGGGGAGGCTCTTGTCTATTTATAAATGATACTATTTAACTCTTATTTGCTTGTAGACGATGTTATTGTACACTTTTTATCGTCTTTTTGTTATAAGGTGATGATTTTTGGCGACATTCCGTCTTTTAGCGACAATATGGTCGTCTTTTTGTCGTATAGTGACTCTTTATTGACGTCTTTTTGTCTTAAGGTGGCGATTTTTGGCGAACTTTTATTGTTTAGCGACACTTTCATCGTCTTTTTATAGTGACTCTTTATTGCGGTCTTTTTGTTGTATGGTGATGATTTTTGGTAAACGTTCAGTGTTTAGCGACGCTTTTTATTTTTCATCGTTTAGCGATACTTTTTACTTTTCTTCGTTTAGCGATACTTTTTACTTTCCTTCGTTTAGCGACACTTTTTACTTTTCTACTTTTAGCGACACTTTTTTACATTTCATCGTTTAGCGACGCTTTTTACTTTTCATCGTTTAGCGACGATTTTATCGACCTTTAATCGTTTAGCGATACTTTTTAATTAACTTTTCAACGTTTAGCGACACTTTTTAATCAACTTTTTATCGTTTAGCGACACTTTTATTGACCTTTAATCTTTTAGCGATACTTTTTAGTTAACTTTTCATCGTTTAGAGACACTTTCATCGTCTTTTTATAGTGACTCTTTATTGACGTCTTTTTTTCTTAAGGTAGCGATTTTTGGCGAACTTTTATTGTTTAGCGACACTTTCATCGTCTTTTTATAGTGACTCTTTATTGTGGTCCTTTTGCTGTATGGTGATGATTTTTGGTAAACTTTCATTGTTTAGCTACGCTTTTTACTTTTCATCGTTTAGCGATACTTTTTACTTTCCTTCGTTTAGCGACACTTTTTACTTTTCTTCGTTTAGCGACAGTTTTTACTTTTCTTCGTTTAGCGACACTTTTTACTTTTCATCGTTTAGCGACGCTTTTTACTTTTCATCGTTTAGCGACGATTTTATCGACCTTTAATCGTTTAGCGATACTTTTTAATTAACTTTTCAACGTTTAGCGACACTTTTTAATCAACTTTTTATCGTTTAGCGACACTTTTATTGACCTTTAATCTTTTAGCGATACTTTTTAGTTAACTTTTCATCGTTTAGAGACACTTTCATCGTCTTTTTATAGTGACTCTTTATTGACGTCTTTTTTTCTTAAGGTAGCGATTTTTGGCGAACTTTTATTGTTTAGCGACACTTTCATCGTCTTTTTATAGTGACTCTTTATTGTGGTCCTTTTGCTGTATGGTGATGATTTTTGGTAAACTTTCATCGTTTAGCTACGCTTTTTACTTTCCTTCGTTTAGCGACACTTTTTACTTTTCTTCGTTTAGCGATACTTTTTACTTTCCTTCGTTTAGCGACGCCTTTTAATTTTCATCGTTTAGCGACACTTTTTTACTTTTCATCGTTTAGCGACACTTTTTACTTTTCATCGTTTAGCGACACTTTTTTACTTTTCATCGTTTAGCGACACTTTTTACTTTTCATCGTTTAGCGACAATTTTTTTACTTTTCATCGTTTAGCGACACTTTTTACTTTTCATCGTTTAGCGAAACTTTTTACTTTTCTTCGTTTAGCGACACTTTTTTTACTTTTCATCGTTTAGCGACACTTTTTTTACTTTTCATCGTTTAGCGACACTTTTTTACTTTTCATCGTTTAGCGACACTTTTTACTTTTCATCGTTTAGCGACACTTTTTTTACTTTTCATCGTTTAGCGATACTTTTTGTACTTTTCATCGTTTAGCGACCTGCGACGCCTTGTACTTTTCATCGTTTAGCGACGCTTTTTTATTTTTCATAGTTTACCGACGCCTTTTACTTTTCGTAGTTTTGCGACACTTTTTTACTTTTCATCGTTTAGCGACACTTATTAATTTTCGTCGTTTATTTTCATAAGATCAAAAAACTGTACCACAAAAACATCGCTAAATCGACGAAAACATCGCTGAAAAGTCGCTAAATCCTGGTTTGGAAATAAGCTTTGTGGTTGACACTTTTTAAAAACGATTTTTTCTTATTCGATTTAAAAAAACGAAGCCATTTCTAGTTTTTTCGATCAATTTCAGCCTTTGGGGAGCATTAAAGGAGTGGAGGAAATTGATAAAATCAAGGGAGGTGGAAGTCGCTCTCGAGATTTCTATAGGAGAGGAAAAAGGGGGTGGTGGGTGGCGGTGGGTGGGGGAGGGGTAGTGAAGGGAAAGGCAAACAAATATTTTCTGGATAAAGGGAGGCGGGAACCTGGACCTTTTTCCCCTTTTTTGTCGTTTTCGTACTCTTTAATACCTACTTTGATCCCGGACCCCTCTTTCGGTGCCCACTCGAGGTTAATCTCTCGCAGTTTGGAAATCTCCAATTTCAGACGAGGAGTTTGCCAGAAAAAGGGTCTCCCCCCCACCCTTTCCATTCGGAGAAATTTCATTAATATGATAATGATCTGAAGCCGAGGGAGAAATCCCCGTTTTGGGACTCGCCGAGGGTGAAATCCACCCACCCCAGTCCTACAATTATACAAAATCACAAAACCCGACTCGGCCAAATGCTTCCATTTTAAAATCGAATATCGACCCTTCTTTTTCCAAACCAAAACTTCATCTCAACCAATCAGAAAACTTTGAGTGTTTCACTATTTCATGACTGAAAAGGCGATTGAAGTGTCTCTAAACGATGAAAAGTTAACTAAAAAGTATCGCTAAAAGATTAAAGGTCGATAAAAGTGTCGCTAAAAGATAAAACGATGATTAAAAAGTGTCGCTAAACGATGAAAGGTCGATAAAAATGTCGCTAAACGATGAAAAGTTAACTAAAAAATAGTCGCTAAACGATAAACGATAAAAGTTGACTAAAAAGATGTCGCTAAACGATGAAAGTCGATAGAAAGTGTCGCTAAACAGATTAAAAAGTTCGTAAAGATTGAAAAAAAGTCGCTAAACGATGTAAAAGTTGATCTAAAAAGTAGTCGCTAAACGATCGATAAAAGTGTACTAAAGAGTGTCGCTAAAGGATGAAAGGTGGATTAAAGTGTCGCTAAACGATAAAAAGTTGATGAAAGTGTCGCTAAGTTGATTAAAAGTGTCGACTAAACAGAGCATAAACTGCGCTAAACGACTGAAAAGTTGACTAAAAAGTAGTCGCTAAACGATGAAAGGTCGATAAAAGTCGCTAAACGATAAAAAGTTGATGAAAGTGTAGCTAAACGATAAAAAGTTGAAAAACAAACGTTTCATACGTAAAGTTCGCTACACTTTTACTGTTTCATCGCTTAGCTGACGTCACTTTTAGGTAGATTTCATCGTTTCAGCGACTCTATTTTTAATAACTTTTCAAGTTTAGCGACACTTTTAAATAACTTTTCATCGTTTAGCGACACTTTTTACTTTTCTTAGCATAGCGACACTTTTATAAATAACTTTTCATGTTTAGCGACACTTTTTACTTTTCATTAATTAGCGACGCTTTTTCAAATAACTTTTCATCGTTTAGCGACACATTTTAGGTAGATTTCTTTCAGAAAAATCTACCTATTTGCAATGGGGGCAGTAGTCTCAGATTCAAAAATTTTTGTGATAGGTTTTCATTTCAGACCCCCTGGACCCCCAAACCACCCTCAACTCAAAAGTTTATATATATATATATATGTATGTATATATATATGTATATATTCGCACGATAACTTGAGTAAATTTTTACTTGACGACCATGAAATCGGTATTTAGGGCTTTTAAACTAATAGAATTTATGAGTTCGTTAACGGCTGAAATCGGACCAGGGTTTTGTACTTTACTTAGGGCCTAACCTGGCGAATCTCGCAAACCGTTCATCCAATCGCTTTCAAACTTAAAAGTGATGTTATGGGATGGCTAAGAAAGATTTAAAGTTGGTTTGGATTCAGCTGGGTGCAATAGATTTGAACCTAGGTAAAAAACGAATTTTTTTGAATTTTTACCGGGAAACAGATGATCTTCGAATTATAGGAATGTTTCTAGATCTAACCATCTGAAGAAATCTACCTCTTTAGTCCTGCTGCCGCGGGACTCATTTTTTTAAATAACTTTCATCGTTTAGCGACACTTTTTACATTTCATCGCTTAGCGACCCTCTTTTTGAATAACTTTTCATGTTTAGCGACACTTTTTAAATAACTTTTCATCGTTTAGCGACACTTTTTAGTTTTCTTCGCTTAGCGACACTTTTATTAATAACTTTTCATCGTTTAGCGACACTTTTTACATTTCATCGCTTAGCGACCCTCTTTTTAAATAACTTTTCATGTTTAGCGCCACTTTTTAAATAACTTTTCATTGTTTAGCGACACTTTCATCAACTTTTTATCGTTTAGCGACATTTTTTTTCGACCTTTCATCGTTTAGCGACACTTTTTTAAATTACTTTTCATCGTTCAGCGACACTTTAAGCTACTTTTAGCGATGTTTTCGTTGTTTCAGCGACACTTTTTAGCGTCTTTTTGAAACGAGTCGTAAAACAATTTTTCATTTCTATTGAATTAAATAAAAGGAAAGTTGTTTTTTGTGATTTCGAGACCGTCCTGAGGATTACGATCGAATCGTGACACCGTTGAAAAGTTGTAAAACCTTTTCAAACGCAAAAACGTCCCTTTTGTAGAAGGAAAAAAAAATTGTTTTCTTTTCTTTATATTGTTTAATTGGTAAATTTTAAGGCGGGCATATGGTGATTGATGAATCGCCATTATTAGATGCAAAGGGGGTTGGAAGCGTGCCAGATGTAACCGATTTTAAAACATCCCCGTCGTTACGTAACCCCTTCTCTTATTGGCTCACCCCTTTTAAGTTTCTTTATTCAATACGCCATCGTTGAATATTCAATAGGGCCCCTTTTTTTATCCTTCTAAATGGCCGACGAATACATTATGTAAGAATACCCAACGTCTTAACTTTCCAAATCGATTCTAGGAACGAAATAAGAAAGCATTTGCGAGTAAAAACCTTAAAATCGTCTTTTTACGCTAAAAAAAAATTCTTAAGCAAGCAAAAAAGTTTGTTCAATTGAGAAAGCGACGATTGAAAACTGACTTTAAAAGTCAAAACGACAATAAACGTGGCTTTATTCGTCAAAAAGACGGCAAAAATTGGCTCTATCCATAAAAAATACGACAAAAGTGGCTCTAATTGTCAAAAAGACGACAAAATCTGGTTCTCTATGTCAAAAAGACGACAAAATCTGGTTCTTTATGTCAAAAAAGACGACAAAATCTGGTTCTTTATGTCAAAAAGACGACAAAATCTGGTTCTTTATGTCAAAAAGACGACAAAATCTGGTTCTTTATGTCAAAAAGACGACGAAAAACTGGTTATTTATGTCAAAAAGACGACAAAATCTGGTTCTATTTAGAAAAAAGACGACAAAAATTGACTCCATCCATCAAAAAGACGACAAAAACTGGCTCAAATCCTTCAAAAAGACGCCAAACGTGGCCCCACCCGTCAAAAAGACGACAAAAACTGATTCTTTCTATCAAAAAGACGACAAAATCTGGTTCTATTTGAAGTTTTAATCTTCTAGGGGCCCTTTTTAGCGTCTTTTTTTTGTCGTTTAGCGATGTTTTTCGTCATATAGCGACACTTTTTAACAAAGTTTTTCGTTTAGCGACCCTTTTCTATTACAGTTTTTATCTTGTAGGCTCACTTTTCTACCGTATAGCGACTTTTAGCGATGTTTTTTATCACATAGCGACACTTTTTATTGACGTTTTAATCTTCTAGGGGCCCTTTTTAGCGTCTTTTTGTGTCGTTTAGCGATGTTTTTTCGTCATATAGCGACACTTTTAACCAAGTTTTTCGTTTAGCGACCCTTTTCTATTACAGTTTTTATCTTGTAGGCTCACTTTTTATCGTCTTTTCTACCGTATAGCGACTTTTAGCGATGTTTTTATCGCATAGCGACACTTTTTATTGACGTTTTAATCTTCTAGGGACCCTTTTTAGCGTCTTTTTGTGTCGTTTAGCGATGTTTTTTCGTCATATAGCGACACTTTTTAACAAAGTTTTTCGTTTAGCGACCCTTTTCTATTACAGTTTTTATCTTGTAGGCACACTTTTTTATCGTCTTTTCTACCGTATAGCGACTTTTAGCGATGTTTTTTATCACATAGCGACACTTTTTATTGACGTTTTAATCTTCTAGGGGCCCTTTTTAGCGTCTTTTTGTGTCGTTTAGCGATGTTTTTTCGTCATATAGCGACACTTTTAACCAAGTTTTTCGTTTAGCGACCCTTTTCTATTACAGTTTTTTCTTGTAGGATCACTTTTTATCGTCTTTTCTACCGTATAGCGACTTTTAGCGATGTTTTTATCGCATAGCGACACTTTTTATTGACGTTTTAATCTTCTAGGGGCCCTTTTTAGGGTCTTTTTTTGTCGTTCAGCAATGTTTTTTTGTCACACTGCGACACTTTTTAAGAATTTTTTTCGTTTAGCGATCGTTTCTATTAATGTTTTTTTTTATCTTATACCGTGGAGCGACTTTTAGTGATGTTAACGTCATAAGGCCTACTCATTTACCCCTCACGGATGGACAAGTAAATCGAGAAAAATCCATATTTTCTCAATAGGTCATTGAGGGTATTCGAGATGTCGAACGGAACTTATTTCGTTATTAGGGGAAGAACATTGGTGAGGGAGGGGGCCCTCGAGTTTAGTCCATTACTTAGAGCGGCCCCCGTGCCAAGTCTCCCGGAAGATTACCAATATAACCGCCTCCGACACACAAATACAAGAAGTCCCTCCCTCCAAGAATGCTAATTTAAAACATGTCCCGAATCGGAAATAGAGTTTGTTCAAAGGACCTTTTTTTTTCCTCCAGCTTTTTTCTTCTCTCTTTACCTCGCCATTATTGAAATTAAGTTTTCTTTATAAGGGGTTGAACGGGGAAAAAAATGGACGAAAGAAACACATTGAATATAAAAGCCACGATTTGTAGCCTTTTCGAGTGTAAAGATGGAAAAAAAATTGTTTTTATTTTAGTAAATTTTCATCGGGGAAAATTTCCATGCGAGATCAAAGGGTTCTAAGGCGGATTTATTGACATTTATACAGGAGGCTTTGACTTTTTGCTTTTTTTTTTCTGTTGAAAACGCCTTTTGAATGAAAATCAGCTCGCCACAAAGCTTCCCGACCATGTAATAATGAGATCTCGTTTAATCTTTTAATAAACTTTTTATTGGAGAGAAATCCCTCATGAAATAAATATTTTTCTATATGTTGTATATCTAATATGTATGTACATTCTAAAATACGAATTTATTAAGTCCCTTTCCCCCCCTAGAAGATAAAAACATGAATAAAAAGTGTCGCTATATGACGAAAAACATCGCTAAACGACAAAAAAAGACGCTAAAAAGTGCGCCTAGAAGATAAAAACATGAATAAAAAGTGTCGCTATGTGACAAAAACATCGCTAAAAGTCGCTATACGGTAGAAAAGACGATAAAAAGTGAGCCTACAAGATAAAAACTAATAGAAAAGGGTCGCTAAACGAAAAAGAATGGTTAAAAAGTGTCGCTATATGGCAAAAAAACATCGCTAAACGACAGAAAAGACGCTAAAACAGCCCCTAGAAGATAAAACATCAATAAAAAGTGACGCTATATGACAAAATAAACATCGCTAAACGACAGAAAAGACGCTAAAATAGCCCCTAGAAGATAAAACATCAATAAAAAGTGTCGCTATATGACGAAAAAACATCGCTAAACCACAGAAAAGACGCTAAAACAGCCCCTAGAAGATAAAACATCAATAAAAAGTGTCGCTATATGACAAAAACATCGCTAAAAGTCGCTAAACTATACAACAGATGATAAAAAATAAGCCTAAAAGACAATAAAGAAAAATGTCGCTAAACGAAAAAAATTGTTTAGTGTCGCTATATGACAAAAAACATCGCTAAACAGGGTCGCGAGTTTTTATGGTATAGCGACACATTTTATTGTCTTTTTTACCCTATAGCGACTTTTTAGCGATGTTTTTATGGTATAGCGACACTTTTTATCGTCTTTTTTACCCTATAGCTGCTTTTTAGCGATGTTTTTATAGTATAGCGACACTTTTTATGGTCTTTTTTTACCCTATAGCGACTTTTTAGCGATGTTTTTTATTTTTTATCGTATAGCGACACTTTTTATCGTTTTATTTGTCCTCCGTTTTCATTGCCGAGTGTAAAAACAACGATTTCGACATCTTTTTCACAAAAAATTATGCAAATCGGTTCGTCTATTTGAATTGGTGAAATATTAATGAAAAAAAAAAATGCGTGGGAATTCTTTTTTTACATTGAAATTGGGGGAAAAAAGGAAATAAATTACTCAAAGTTGGAAAAAAAAATCAGGGGAAATCCCCTCTTGAAGATATAATGGACCAAAAGGAGTTTTTGGGGTTAAAAAACGATTTTTCGTACCCCCCTAAGTCTTTTTAGAACCGTGTGAATTCCAATAAGCCGAAAGAAACGCTTTAAAAAGACGAAATCCCACCCCATAATCACTAAACCGTGTTTTTTCCGCCTAAAAAAGAGGGGTCGATTTCTGAAGAATCCGGTAAAGTAGGTTAACATCACCCTACGCATAAAGAAACAATATTCGTGGGAATCCTCGAGTTTTTTACAAAAATTTCCTCTCCCCTCTTATATTTTTTAAGTCTCCCCTTTTCCATAAAATTGGTATCTCTTTTTTCTTAAACTGTCATCTTCAAAAAAATCCCCTATTGTCTAATTTTTTCCAAAAAAAAAGTCCTTTCCGTTAAAAAAAGGGAGGTTTTTAAAGAATCTTTTGAAAATAAACGATAGAAAACCCCTTCGTAACGAACTTTGTGATAAAAGGGAGAAAAACGTTAAGATTTTTAACGATAGTAGAAGACAAACAAAATAAAAAAGTGTCATGAAGACGATTGTCCTTTTATCGAAGTTATTGTTGTATTGCGACGCTTATTAGTTTAGCATCTTTTAATCTATAGCGACTTTTAGCGATGTTTTTGTCATATAGCGACACTTTTTATTCATGTTTTTACTTCTAGGGGCACTTTTTAGGGCCTTTTGTGACGTATAGCGATGTTTTTATCACATAGCGATACTTTTTATTCATGTTTTTATCTTCCAGGGGCTTTTTAGCGCTTTCGCTAAACTACAGGGTAAAAACAAACAATAAAAAGGGTCGCCATACGAAGAAAACGTCGCTTTTAATCTAATAAAACATTAAGAAGTGTCGCTATGCGGCAAAAGCATCGCTAAAAAGCCATTGTAGGACCAATCAAACAACAAAAAGTGTCGCTGTAAGATAAAAACATCGCTAAAAAGTCGCTATAGGGTAAAAAAAAAGACAATAAAAAGTGTCGCCATACGAAGAAAACGTTGCTAAAAAGTCGCTTTAAATCAAAGAAAACCTGAAAAAGTGTCGCTATACGATAGAAACATCGCTAAAAAGTCGCTATAGGGTAAAAAAAGACCATAAAAAGTGTCGCTTTACGATAAAAACATCGCTAAAAAGTCGCTGCAGGGTCAAAAATACCATAAAAAGTGTCGCTATGCGATAAAAACATCACTAAAAAGTCGCTATAGGGTAAAAAATACCATAAAAAGTGTCGCTTTGCGATAAAAACATCACTAAAAAGTCGCTATAGTTTAAAAAAAGACCATAAAAAGTGTCGCTATACGATAAAAACATCGCTAAAAAGTCGCTATAGGGTAAAAAATACCATAAAAAGTGTCGCTATATGATAAAAAACATCGCTAAAAAGTCGCTATAGGGTAAAAAAGACAATATTTTTGAAGGAAAATCGTTATATATGATAAAATTTAAAGATGAAGGGTGTAAAAAAGACGTTAGGTAACGAAAAAAAAGGAACGAACGGAGAAAATGTCATCATTTATAAGGGTGTCTGAAATTCAACCTTTGTCGACTAAGAAACTGCCATTTCTTTAAGACTAACCGTCAAGAAATAGAAAAAAAAAGTCTAATCCTTTATTCGTTTTGGGCCAATAAAATTGGATGGAAAGGGCGGGGGGGGGAGGTAAGTTAGTGTTGTTAGGGAAGCCCGTTAGGTTTGGTGTTAAGTGTGCTTGGAACCCTTTTCAGGGTGGGGGTCACCTGCCATCCCCTTACCCTCGTGCCCAGGGGTCCATTGTTCGTTCGAAAAGGTACAAAGCACGAGCGAGGAGATACATTAGCGATTCTTTTGAGTATGCTGAGCAAACATTTGAGGGGAACCAGCGCGCATGCACCAGGGGGGGAAACTAAACTAAAGGATACATTCAACCCCTTCATTCAACTTCAACGGATTATATAATTCATTGTATTCAACCATAATAAGCGATAGATGGATAAGACGTTTCCGTTTCTTCGCCATTTGGGAAGAGCTGGTCTGTAAAGTCCAATGGGCTTGCTCGGTTTCCTAGCAACGGTGTAACCTAGCAACGGTTGATGGGTAACCTAGCAACGTGATGTGTTCCCTAGCAACGATGTAACCTATATAATTCTTCGTATTCAACCATAATAAGCGATAGATGGATAAGACGCTTCTTCGCTATTTCTTGGGAAGAGCTGGTCTGTAAAGTCCAATTTGCTTGCTCGGTTACCTAGCAACGGTTGATGGGTAACCTAGCAACGTGATGTGTTCCCTAGCAACGATGTAACCTATATAATTCTTCGTATTCAACCATAATAAGCGATAGATGGATAAGACGCTTCTTCGCTATTTCGCCATTGTGAAGAGCTGGTCTGTAAAGTCTAATGGGCTTGCTCGGTTACCTAGCAACGGTGTAACCTAGCAACGTGATGTGTTCCCTAGCAACGATGTAACCTAGCAACGCATGATCATTCCTGTCTTATTTCTCACTTTTTCGAGAATGCGGACATTTTATTGGGGAAAAAAATTGAAAATAGAAGTCGTAAATCAATAGCTTCCTGTCGTTTTATAAAAGATTTACGATTTTCATGTCTTTTTTTCTTTTTTTAATTTTTGAATCGTCTAATTTAAAAAAGAAAAAAGGTCGTTATGTGACGCACCGAGTTATTATTGTCGTTTTTATAACTTTGAATTGTGGAAATACGAAATAAAAAGTGTTTCTGGACCTTTTAATGCCTATTGTTATAAAATGCTTGGGTTTTTTTAATTTTTATTTTTTATTTTTGTCCTGTATTGATTGCAGGGTTGCCAACTTGGTTGATTTTTAAACTTTTGTTCATTTTTTTCGTGTAAACGTGATTTAGAATCGTTTCTGTCGTGTAAACACATTCTATCGTCACTTCTGTCGTTTAAACACATTTTAATTGTCATTTCTGTCGTTTAAACACATTTTAATCGTCATTTCTGTCGTGTAAACACATTTTATCTTAGTTTCTGTCGTGTAAACACATTTTATCTTTGTTTCTGTCGTGTAAACACATTTTATTATGTTGTGTATATCACATTCTATTCTCACTTATCGTGTAAAACATTCTATCGTACTTGTGTCGTTTTAAACACATTTTATCTTTGTTTCTGTCGTGTAAACACATTTTGTTCTGTCGTGTTAACACATTCTATCGTCACTTCTGTCTTTTAAACACATTTAATCTTTGTTTCTGTCGTGTAAACACATTTTATTCTGTCGTGTAAACACATTTTATTCTGTCGTGTAAACACATTCTATCGTCACTTCTGTCGTTTAAACACATTTTATCTTTGTTTCTGTCGTGTAAAACACATTTTATTCTTGTGTAAACACATTCTATCGTCACTTCTGTCGTTTAAACACATTTTATCTTTGTTCTGTCGTGTAAAACACATTTTATCTGTCGTGTAACCACATTCTATCGCAATTCGTCGTGTAAAACACATTCTATCGTCACTTCTGTCGTTTAAACACATTTAATCTTTGGTTTTCTGTCGTGTAAACATCGTTTCTGTGTGTAAACACATTTCTATCGTACGTCTGTCGTTTAAACACATTCTATCATCACTGTCTGTCGTTTAACACATTTTATCGTCATTTCTGTCGTGTAAACACATTCTATCGTCACTTCTGTCATTTAAACACATTTTAATCGTCATTTCTGTCGTGTAAACACATTTTATTCGGTCTTGTAAACACATTCAAAAAATATCGTCACTTCTGTCGTTTTGTAAACACATTTCATCTTGTCTGTCGTGTAAACACATTTTATTCTGTCGTGTAAACACATTCTATCGTCACTTCTGTCGTTTAAACACATTTTATCTTTGTTTCTGTCGTGTAAACACATTTTATTCTGTCGTGTAAACACATTCTATCGTCACTTCTGTCGTGTAAACACATTCTATCGTCACTTCTGTCGTTTAAACAACATTTTATCTTTGTTTCTGTCGTGTAAACACATTCTATCGTCACGTCTGTCGTTTAAACACATTCTATCGTCACGTCTGTCGTTTAAACACATTCTATCATCACGTCTGTCGTTTAAACACATTTTAATCGTCATTTCTGTCGTGTAAACACATTCTATCGTCAACTTCTGGTCCATGTTAAACACATTTTAATCGTCATTTCTGTCGTGTAAACACATTTTGAATTCTGTCTGTACACACATTCTATCGTCACTTCTGTCGTTTAACACATTTCATCTTGTTCTGTCGTGTAAACACATTTTATTCTGTCGTGTAAACACATTCTATCGTCACTTCTGTCGTTATAAACACATTATCTTGTTTCTGTCGTGTAAACACATTTTATTCTGTCGTGTGAAACACATTCTGATCGTCACTTCTGTCGTGTAAACACATTCTATCGTCACTTCTCGTCGTTTAAACACATTGAATCTTGTTTCTGTCGTGTAAACACATTTTGTTCTGTCGTGTAACACCTTTCTATCGTCACGTCTGTCGTTTAAACACATTCTATCCTTTCACGTCTGTCGTTGAAACACATTTTAATCGTCACTTTCCTGTCGGGTAACACACATTCTATCGTCACGTCTGTCATTTAAACACATGTTAATCAGTCATTTCTGTCGTGTAAACACATTTTATCTTAGTTTCTGTCGTGTAAACACATTCTATTTTTTTATAGTCATTTCTGTCATTTAAAACATTTTATTGTTTCGATTAAACACATTTTATTGTCGTTTCTGTCGTGTAAACTCATTTTATTCTGTCGTGTAAACACGTTCTATCGTCGATTCCGTCGTGTAAACACGTTCTATCGTCGATTCCGTCGTGTAAACACATTTGATCGTCGTTTCTGCCGTGCAAACACGTTCTATCGTCGTTTCTGTCGTGTAAACACATTTTTTGTTTCGTTTAAACACATTTTAATGTCGTTTTCTGTCATTTAAACACATTTTATAGTCATTTCTGTCGTATAAACCCATTTTATCGTCGTTTCTGTCGTGTAAACACTTTTTATTCTGCCGTGTAAACACATTTTGTTGTAGTGTAAACACATTTTGTTGTAGTGTAAACACATTTTATTGTAGTTTAAACACATTTTACTTTGTCGTGTAAACACATTTTATCGCCATTTCTGTCGTGTAAACACATTTAATGCTCATTTCTGTCGTGTAAACACATTTTAATCCCCATTTCTGTCGTGTAAACACATTTTAATCGTCATTTCTGTCGTGTAAACACATTTTAATCGTCATTTCTGTCGTGTAAACACATTTTAATCGCCATTTCTGTCGTATGAACACATTTTAAGTGTAATTTGTTGGCGACGTCATTGTTGACGAATTGTGCATATCGGTGGTCCGAAGGCGTCTGAAAGAAGGCTCGAGGAAAAGTAGGTAGGCGTGACCGTTTCGAATTAGATCGTCCCTCCCTCGGTGAATAAATTGCTCCGATCTAACTAGAAGATCCCCGGGAGCATTACCTGGATCGGTAGAACGGAGAGGAAAAGAAGGCATCTGTATAAAAAGCATTGTTGCGGGGGTAGTCATTGTTACTCCACGATTATTCCTCCCTCTTTTGTCCTTTGATCCACAGATTTTTTTTTTCTTCCTTTTTTTAACTCTTGTGTGACAAAGTTATTTTCGGTTATCCGCAGTTTCTTTGTATCTCCGATCATTCAGTCCAAGATGTCGGATCAAGCGTGACTAAAAAGACCTCTTTAGAATATTCCAGACTACAATTTGTCCATTTATGTCACGTTTTTCGCTAAAAAGGGAAATTTTAGTACCACCTTTCGATCTAAGACGAATAGAGCCTGTTTTTTATCGTCTAATTGACGGATAAATCCTTTTTTTGTCGTCTATATGACGAATATGGCCAGTTTTTATCGTCTAATTGACGGATAAATCCACTTTTGGTCGTCTATATGACGAATAGGGCCAGTTTTTATCGTCTAATTGACGAATAAATCCCCTTTTTGTCGTCTATATGACGAATATGGCCAGTTTTTATCGTCTAATTGACGGATAAATCCTTTTTTTGTCGTCTATATGACGAATAGGGCCAGTTTTTGTCGTCTAATTGACGGATGAATCCACTTTTTGTCGTCTATATGACAAATATGGCCAGTTTTTATCGTCTAATTGATGGATAAATCCACTTTTTGTCGTCTATATGACGAATAGGGCCAGTTTTTATCGTCTAATTGGCAGATAAATCCATTTTTTGTCGTCTATATGACGAATATGCGCCAGTTTTTTATCGTCTAATGACGATAAATCCCCTTTTTGTCGTCTATATGACGAATATGGCCAGTTTTTATCGTCTAATTGACGGATAAATCCTTTTTTTGTCGTCTATATGACGAATAGGGCCAGTTTTTGTCGTCTAATTGACGGATGAATCCACTTTTTGTCGTCTATATGATGAACAAATATGGCCAGTTTTTATCGTCTAATTGATGGATAAATCCACTTTTTGTCGTCTATATGACGAATAGGGCCAGTTTTTATCGTCTAATTGGCAGATAAATCCATTTTTTGTCGTCTATATGACAAATATGGCCAGTTTTTATCGTCTAATTGACGGATAAATCCACTTTTTGTCGTCTATATGACGAATAGGGCCAGTTTTTATCGTCTAATTGACGGATATATATAATATCCACTTTTGTCGTCTATATGGACGATAATATGAGCCAGTTTTTTGTTATCGTCTAATTGACGAATAATCCCTTTTTGTCGTCTATCATGACGAATATGGCCAGTTTTTATCGTCTAATTGACGGATAAATCGTTTTTGTCGTTCCTATATGACGAATAGGGCCAGTTTTTGTCGTCTAATTGACGGATGAATCCACTTTTTGTCGTCTATATGACAAATATGGCCAGTTTTTATCGTCTAATTGATGGATAAATCCACTTTTTGTCGTCTATATGACGAATAGGGCCAGTTTTTATCGTCTAATTGCAGTTATCATCCATGTCGTCATATGACAAATATGGCCAGTTTTTATCGTCTAATTGACGGATAAATCCACTTTTTGTCGTCTATATGACGAATAGGGCCAGTTTTTATCGTCTAATTGACGGATAAATCCACTTTTTGTCGTCTATATGACGAATAGGGCCAGTTTTTATCGTCTAATTGACGGATAAATCCACTTTTTGTCGTCTATATGACGAATAGGGCCAGTTTTTATCGTCTAATTGACGGATAAATCCACTTTTTGTCGTCTATATGACGAATAGGGCCAGTTTTTATCGTCTAATTGGCAGATAAATCCATTTTTTGTCGTCTATTTGACCAATAGGGCCAGTTTTTATCGTCTAATGAACGGATAAATTCACTTATTGTCGTCTATATGACGAATCGGGCCAGTTTTTATCGTCTAATTGGCAGATAAATCCATTTTTTGTCTTCTATTTGACCAATAGGGCCAGTTTTTATCGTCTAATGAACGGATAAATCCACTTTTTGTCGTCTATATGACGAATAGGGCCTGTTCTTGTCGTATTATTGACGGATGAAGCCACTCTTTTGTCCCTTTGCTACATTTCACATCCTCATTTATCCACTAAAATACTCAAAATTTTCGTTCTTTTTCTTTTTCAGGCGGTAAAGGTTGGCTGAAAGACTCCTCGTGGAGACAAGATGAAGAAACCAAAGCTGCCATACAAGCCAGATTAGGATTAACAGGTAAAAAACACTTTTTCAGCATGAAAATAATAAACCATAGCGTAAACTCGTGACCTTTTGTTAAAAAGAAAGTACAACCTTATTAACTAAAAAACAATTATTCGTTACTATGACACTCGTTTGACCAAATAAGGTTTAAAAATAGAAAGTAGAAAAAAAAGAAGGAAAAAAAATGGGAAATTTGCTTCTTATTGGGGCTGCGTCGTTAATATTTTTCTTAGAGACGAAATTGATTGATTAGCGTGAGAAACAATAAGGTTACCATTAGTTAGGAAAGAAGGGGGGGGATGCCCTTTGGGCCAGGAGTAATTATATCCGAAAAAGGGCCTTCCAGTCATTAAAAATATATTGTAGATCTCCCCAAAAACGAAAGGGACATTAATAATCCGAGTTGGGGTGGTAGTGGAGGGGAGGGGGGGCACGAAATTGCGCAACTTTTTGTATCCACGGCCTCCATTAATCATTAAGTTCCGAGGGAAAAACTTTTTCTTGCCTCCCTACGATCACCCCAGAATTTCCCACAAGGGGGGGGGAGGTAAAATCATGGTTATCTAGTTTTCACTAAGTGAAACTTCTTAAAATTGTTATTATTATAAATGAAAGTTCTTTTTTTTGTTTGGCTTTTAATTCGTTTCGTGCTGATATTTCATGCGCATCTAAATTAAGATCACGGAAAAGAAAACCACGACCTTCTTGATCGCTCAAATTATTTAAATAATTTATATATATATATATATATATATATATATATATATATATATATATATATATATATATATATTATATTATATATTATATATTATATTTTATCAAAGAGTTTTTGAACGGTATAGATATCAACAAAATCGGTCACATAGTGATCGACCAAAGCTCTTCGGTTTTGTGAACTCTTCGTACGTCACAAAATGACGTCATAGGAGTCTTTCTCCATTTACCCGTAATCTCCTTCCAATTCGGTTCACGTCAGGCGTGAAATGTGGACTCGTCCGATTGTTTTGTTAGTGAAATGAAGTTCCCCTGTCCTCTAGGAGATAAATTGGGATCAAAAGAGCGAAAGAGGGTGTAGGCCTTCGTATGTAACCCTGGGGGATCGGACCCTCCTTTAATAAAATATCCGCCGGACCCTGTTCTTGATGACTGCATTAGTGGCCCTTCGTTTTAATAATGCCCGCCCACCTAAGATTAACGTAAATAATACAAAAATCCAAAAGAAACGACCTTTTTCTATTATTTACCCCTGACATATCCGGACAATTATCTTTTTTGATTGATCCAAAGGTCATTTCTGTCGATTCTTTCGTGTTATTTGCATCGCTCCGACATTTTTTTGATAATGCCATGACTGTTTTAATGCCCTATAAAAGGGCAAGGGTCCCCTGCGTGTACTATAAGCTGAAGGGAGGCAAATTTATGGTGATCTAAGCCCCTTTGGGATGTCCGAAAACCGACAAAATCCCTAACAGGTCATTCCCCATTTTTTTAAACATCAAGGTGTGACAAAACCTGTATATACGTGACATTTTTAACAGGGCTATCTTAATTGTAGCTTAAAAAAGGCTCTTGTTGCATAAAAATGTCGCTAAAACATGTCTCATTACTTTTAAATGTCGCTAAAAAGGGTCTTGTTACGTCAAAATGTCGTTAAAGCATGTCTCATTACTTAAATATGTCGCTATAAAAGGGTCTTGTTACGTCAAAATGTCGCTAAAGCATGTCTCATTACTTAAATATATCGCTAAAAGTACTTTTTTACGTAAATTGTCGCTAAAAAAGGGTGTTAAGTTAAATTGTCGCTATAAAAGGGTTTTGTTACGTCAAAATGTCGCTAAAGCATGTCTCATTACTTAAATATGTCGCTAAAAGTACTTTTTTACATCGAATTGTCGCTATAAAAGGGTCTTGTTACGTCAAGTTGTCGCTAAAGCATGTCTCATTACTTAAATATGTCGCTAAAAGTACTTTTTTAAATCAAATTGTCGCTAAAATGGGGACTTGTTACGTCAAGTTGTCGCTAAAACATGTCTCATTACTTTTAAATGTCGCTAAAGGTACCTTTTTACGTAAAATTGTCGCAAAAAATAGTCTTTTAACGTCAAGTGTCGCTAAAAAATGTCTTTCTTTCTAAAAATGTCGCATTACTTTAAAGTGTCGCTAAAAGTCTCTATTTATGTCAAGTGTCGCTAAAAAGGACTCTTTTTAGGTCAAAATATTTCTTCTAAATGTCGCTAAAA